>CAJQZJ010035412.1:790872-853589 GCA_907164525.1 Lophiomys imhausi | reverse complement strand
AAAAAAAAAAAAAAACAAAAAAAAACAAAAAAAAACTTTTAAGCTGCTATCAAGTTTGTGTAATCTCTGTAGCCACCTGCAGTCTAACATTCTAATCTGAAATTAAGGCCATTTTCTTTTCATGCCAGTAAGGTAAATTATAGTTTGAAAATTTTATATTGTATTTTTATTATATTTTTAAGCTTATTAATTCTTTTCTTAAAATAGTATTATTTATTTCTAGAACATAGTTTCCTCCCTCCTCCCCTCTTGGCCCCTCCCTTCATCTCTCCTTCCCTCCCTCTCTCCTTCCCTCCCTCCCTCCCTGCCTTCCTCCCTCCCTCCCTCCTTGTTCCTCTACTTGGTACTCTCCTTCTCCTCAGATGAGGTGGGTCCTCACATATCATACTCCCTCAGATCTTGCGTCATGTGAGGCCCAAGAGCTTACACTCGTACTGGAGCTTGATAAGGCACACCATCTAGGGTGTGGGGTTCCACTAACGTGCAGCAGATTCCATGACTCACTGGTGGGTAGAATTTTTCCTAGGATAGATATGCTATGTTCCTGTCTATTTGGGTGTGTGGGTTGTAGGATAGTTATCCTCTGATGTATGGTTAATATCCATTTGTAAGGGAATACATACCATGTTTATCTTTCTGGGACTGCGTCAGCTCACTTAGGATGAGCTTTTCTAGTTCCATCCATTTGGTTTTGAATTGCATGATTTTCTCATTTCTGATAGCTGTGTAGTATTCCATTGTGTATATGTACCACAGTTTTTTTATCCATTCTTCAGTTGATGGACATCTGGGTTGTTTCCAGTTTCTGGCTATTACAAATAAAGCTGCTATGAACATTGTTGAGGCAATGTCCTTTTGGTTTCGTTTCAGATCTTTTGGATATATGCCCAAGAGGGGTATGGCTGGGTCTTGAGGTAGATTTATTCCCAATTTTCTAAGATATCTCCAGATTGATTTCCAAAGTGGTTGCACAAGTTTGCAGTCCCACCAGCAATGGGGGAGTGTTCCCCTTTCTCCACATCCTCGCCAGCATGTGCTATCATTTGAGTTTTTGATCTTAGCCATTCTGACAGGTGTGAGATGGAATCTCAGAGTTGTTTTAAGTTGCATTTCCCTGATAACCAAAGATGTTGAACATTTCCTCAAATGCCTCTCAGCCTTTAGAGATTCCTCTTCTGTGAATTCTCGGTTTAGCTCTGTACCCCATTTATTGATGGGGTTATTTGATTTTTTGGTGTTTAATTTCTTCAGTTCTTTATATATTTTGGATATTAGCCCTCTGTCAGATGTTGGGTTGGTGAAGATCCTTTCCCACTCTGTAGGCTGCTGTTTTGTTCTAAGGACAGTGTCCTTTGCCTTACAGAAGCTTTTCAATTTTATAAGGTCCCATTTATTGATTGTTTGTTTTAGTGCCTGAGCTATTGGTGTTCTATTCAGGAAGTTGCTACCAGTGCCAATGATTTCAAGGCTTTTTCCCACTTTCTCTTCTATTAATGTTAGTGTGTCTGGATTTATGTTGAGGTCCTTGATCCACTTAGACTTAAGTTTTGTACAGGGTGATAAGTATGGATCTATTTGCATTCTTCTACATGTTGACATCCAGTTAGACCAGCACCATTTATTGAAGATGCTTTCCTTTTTCCATTGTATGTTTTTGGCTTCTTTATCAAAAATTAAGTGACCATAGATGTGTGGGTTTATTTCTGGGTCTTCAATTCGATTCCATTGGTCAACTGGTCTGTTTCTATACCAGTACCATGCTGTTTTTATTACTATTTCCCTGTAGTACAGCTTGAAATCTGGGATGGTGATACCTCCAGATGTTCTGTTATTGTACATGATTGATTTAGCTATTCTGGGTCTTTTGTTATTCCATATGAAGTTGAGAATTGTTTTTTCCAGATCTGTAAAAAATTGAGTTGGTATTTGGATAGGAATTGCATTGAATCTGTATATTGCTTTTGGTAAGATTGCCATTTTTTTTATGTTGATCCTACCTATCCATGAACAAGGGAGATCTTTCCATCTCCTGATATCTTCTTCAATTTCTTTCTTCAGGGTCTTGAAGTTCTTATCATACAGGTCTTTCACTTGCTTGGTTAGAGTTACCCCAAGGTATTTTATATTATTTGTGGCTATTGTGAAGGGTGTTGATTCCCTTATTTCTTTCTCAGCCCATTTATCTTTTGTGTAAAGAAGGGCTACTGATTTTTTTGAATTGATTTTGTATCCGGCCACCTTGCTGAAGGAGTTTATCAGCTGTAGAAGTTCTCTGGTGGAATTTTTGGGGTCACTGATGTATACTATCATATCATCTGCAAATAGGGATATTTTGACTTCTTCCTTTCCAATTTGTATCCCCTTGATCTCTTTTAGTTGTCTTATTGCTCTAGCTAAAACTTCAAGTACTATGTTGAAGAGATATGGAGAGAGTGGGCAGCCTTGCCTTGTCCCTGATTTTAGAGGAAATGCTTTAAGTTTCTCTCCATTTAGTTTGATGTTGGCTATTGGCTTGCTGTAAATTGCTTTTATTATTTTTAAGTATGGTCCTTGTATGCCTGATCTCTCTAAGACTTTTATCATGAAAGGGTGCTGTATTTTGTCAAAAGCTTTTTCAGCATCCAATGAGATGATCATGTGGTTCTTTTCTTTCAGCTTGTTTATGTGGTGGATTACATTGATGGATTTTCTAATGTTGAACCACCCCTGCATCCCTGGGATGAAGCCTACTTGATCATGGTGTATGATACTTTTGATGTGATCTTGGATCCGGTTTGCAAGTATTTTATTAAGTATCTTTGCATCCATGTTCATAAGGGAAATTGGTCTGAAATTTTCTTTCTCCGTTGGGTCTTTGTGAGGTTTAGGTATCAGGGTAACTGTGGCCTCATAGAATGTGTTTGGCAGTATTCCTTCTGTTTCTATGTTGTGGAAGAGTTTGAAGAATATTGGTGTTAGCTCTTCTTTGAATGTCTGGTAGAATTCTGTGCTGAAACCATCTGGGCCTGGGCTTTTTTTGGTTGGAAGACGTCTAATGACTTCTTCTATTTCCTTAAGGGTTATAGGACTGTTTAATTTGTTTACCTGTTCTTGATTTAACCTTGGTAGGTGGAATCTATCAAGAAAATTGTCCATTTCATTTAGATTTTCCAATTTTGTGGAGTACAAGTTTTTGAAGTAGGACCTAACGATTCTTTGGATTTCCTCAATGTCTGTTGTTATTTCCCCCTTTTCATTTCTGATTTTGTTGATTTGGGTATTTTCCCTCTGCCTTTTAGTTAGTTTAGCTAAGGGCTTGTCTATTTTGTTGATTTTCTCAAAGAACCAGCTCTTGGTTTTGTCGATTCTTTGTATTGTTCTTTTTGTTTCTACGTTGTTCATTTCAGCCCTGAGTTTGATAATTTCCTCTCGTCTGCTCCTCTTGGGAGTGTTTGCTTCTTTTTGTTCTAGCTCTTTCAGGTGTTCTTTTAGGTGGCTAGTATAGGAATTCTCCAGTTTCTTTTTGAAGGCACTTAGAGCTATAAACTTTCCTCTTAGCACTGCTTTCAATGTGTCCCATAAGTTTGGGTATGTTGTACCTTCATTTTCATTGAGTTCTAAGAAGACTTTAATTTCTTTTTTTATTTCTTCCCTGACCCAGAGGTCATTGAGGAGAGAGTTGTTCAGTTTCCATGTTTTTGCAAGCACTCTGTTGTTTTTGTTACTGTTGAAGCCTAGCTTTATTCCATGATGGTCTGATAAGTTACAAGGAGTGATTTCAATTTTCCTGTATCTGTTGAGGCTTGCTTTGTGACCGACTATATGGTCGATTTTGGAGAAGGTTCCGTGAGGTGCCGAGAAGAAAGTGTATTCTTTTGTTTTGGGGTGAAATGTTCTGTAGATATCAATTAGGTCCATTTGATTCATGACATCTGTGAGGTTCATTATTTCTCTGTTTGGTTTCTGCATTGTTGATCTGTCCAGTGGTGAGAGTGGTGTGTTGAAGTCTCCCACTATTAATGTGTGAGGTTCAATGTGGGATTTGAGCTTCAGTAGTGTTTCTTTAATGAATGTGGGTGGTCTTACATTTGGGGCATAGATGTTTAGTATTGAAATTTCATCTTGGTGGATTTTTCCTTTGATGAGTATATAGTGTCCTTCCCCATCTCTTTTGATTAATGTTGGTTGAAAATCCAATTTGTTGCATACTAGAATTGCTACTCCAGCTTTTTTCTTGGGTCCATTTGCTTGGTATATCTTTTTCCAGCCCTTTACTTGGAGATAATGTCTATCTTTTTTGCTGAGGTGTGTTTCTTGTAAACAGCAGAATGTGGGATTCTGTTTTCGCATCCATTCTGCTAGCCTGTGCCTTTTTATTGGGGAATTGAGTCCATTGATGTTGAGAGATATTAATGACCAGTGATTGTTACTTCCTGCCATCTTGATGTTGGTAGAAATAGTGTGTGAGTGAGCTTCTTTCCTTTTGTTTTTGCTGCAGGCATGCTATTTGCTTCCTGTGCTTTCTTGTGTGTAGTTAATCTCTTTGGGTTGAAGTTTTCCTTCTAACATCTTCTGTAGAGCTGGATTTGTGTATAGATATTGTTTGAATTTAGCTTTGTCATGGAATATCTTGTTTTCTCCAACTATGTTGATTGACAATTTTGCAGGGAATAGTAGTCTGGCCTGGCATTTGTGGTTTTTTAGGGTCTGCAAGATGTCTGTTAAGGCCCTTCTGGCTTTTAGAGTCTCTGAAGAAAATCAGGTGTGATTCTGATAGGTTTGCCATTATATGTTACTTGACCCTTTTCCCTAGCAGCTTTTAAAATTCTTTCTTTGTTCTGTACATTTAGTGTTTTGATTATTATGTGGCGGGAAGATTTTCTTTTCTGGTCTAGTCTATTTGGGTTTCTGTAAGCTTCTTGTACAGTTATAGGCATCTGTTTTTTTAGATTTGGGAAATTCTCTTCAATGATTTTGTTGAAGATATTTTCTGGTCCATGGAGGTGGGACTCTTCTCTTTCTTCTATTCCTATTATTCTGAGATTCCGTCTTTTCATTGTGTCCTTGATTTCCTGAAGGTTTTGTGTCAGGACTTTTTTAGATTTGACATTTTCTTTGACAGATGTATCCATTTCTTCAATTTTATCCTCTGAGCCTGAAATTCTTTCTTCCATCTCTTGTATTCTGTTGGTGATGCTAGTGTCTGTAGTTCCGATTCTTTTCTTAAGGTTTTCCAGTTCTATGGATGTCTCAGATTGGATTTTCTTCATTGCTTCAACTTCCCTTTTCAGGTCTTCCATTCCTTTAAGTGCTTTATTCATTTCTATCACCTCCTTTGCAGTACTTTGTTGTTGCTCTCTGAGGTATTTGATTTCCTCCCTTAGGCCTTCTATTATTAATATAAGCGTAGGATTAAGGTCATTTTCCTTTGCTTCAATTGGGTTCAGCTGTCCAGAGTTGTCTGTAGCATTATTGCTAGGATCTGGAGACATCCTATTGTTTTGGGGTTTTTTTACCATGTTCTTGCGCTGACCTTTTGTCATCAGATGGACCCAGGTGTTATCTGTTTGTTTCTTTTGTTACCTGACCTTGGTGCTCAGGAAAACTCCCTGCCCTGGGTGTTGGCTGATCCTGAGATCCTGGTGTTTACCTCCAGATGGCGGGCAGATTCCTGTAATAGACTGACTGTCTCTCAGAGAGGAGGGTGGCTGCTGCTCTCCTCAACTGCTTGTGACCCAATTGGACCAATATAGAGGGGATTGGAGTGGGGAGAGGGCTAGCCTCTGAGGACCTGGGAGCTGACAGGTCTCCTCAGAAAGGCAGGTAGAGCTGTGGTTGGGTCTGTGTTCTCCTCTCACTGACCCAGTCTGGCTCCCCAGCTGGGCTGACTGTGCAGGCAGGGAGCTCCACCCACAACAGATGCAGGCCTCAGTGCGCCTGTTGTTGACTGCCTCAGATGCTTGGGTGCTAGGGTGAGTGACCCACCCGCCCCAGTATTTGTGGAGGACACACTGTCCCGGGCTCTGTTTGCAGGCAGTCTTGGCTCCTAATTGCTTTGCTGTGACTGGGTTAGGTCTCTGCCTCTCCGCTACAGTGCACACTGTGCCGCCATGTTGGAAACTCCGGAAAAAAATAATCTCACTTACCTTTGCTCTTGTGGTGCGGCTCGAGTGCAGGCTGGATATCAGGCAGACAGGCGGGGCCGCTGGTCTGTGGCTGGAGCCGTGGGCTGGATCCGCTCCTGGGCTAGATCTCTAGCCAGAGCTCCTCTCCAGACCAGTGACGGAGCTGGCTGATCTCAGGGTTGTGTTCCCGGGAATTGCGTGGGCTCTTTTACCTGGTGACCGGTCTCAATGTTCGCTGTGGGCATTCAGACACCGTCTGTGTTTCACTGTAGGCTAGGGGACCTCACATTCACTCCACAATGACTAATCTCATTCACCTACTACTCAGATGCACTGCTCTATGGTCGGCGCCATCTTGGATCTCAGAGCATCTCTTATTCTTCGAGAGAACCTGGATTCAATTCACAGCACCAATATGGCAGCTCACAACCAACCATAATGCCAGTTCCAGTGTTTTGCCTACATGCATGTCAGTGCCCATGGAAGCCAGAAAAGGGCATTGAAACCTCTGGAACTGGAGGTACAGATGTTTATGTTCAGCCATGTTGGGACTGTAAACTGAATCTGGTTCCTTTGCAAGAGCAACAAGTGTTCTTAACTACCGAGTCATCTCTCCAGATCCTAAAACTTTTTTTTATAGTTGCAATTTGTATTAATTACACTGTACGATGTTTGAGCACATCCCATGTTACTTTTCATGTTTTATATGTCTTAGTCATAAAATGTAGACATCATTTATTCTTTATGCTTAATCCATCACATGACTCCATATATACTGGTCAAGAAATGAAAGTAAATACCACAATAAATGAAAGCTATACCACTCTTGGACATATGCCCAAAGTATTCTACATCTCACTATAGAGATATTTGCTCATCTGTGTCCATTGTTTCTCTATTCATAATAGTCATAAATTTCATACACCCTAGATGTCCATCAACTAATGAATAGAAAGTGAAAATGGGGTCCATTTGCACAATGGAATATCATTCAGTTGTTAAGAAAAATGAAATTATAAAATGTGCAGGTAAATTGATGGAGCTAGAACCAATCATCCTGAATGAGGCAACTCACACCAAGACAACATTGCATGTTTTCCCATATATGTGGAAGCTAGCTTTTAAGCTTTAGATATATATGTTTTACTTAGGATAACAGAAGCGGTTATGTGGTTAGTAAGGGACCTGGTTGTGAGAAATGGAAATAAAATATGGTGTTATAAAGGAAATAACAGGAAAACTGGAATAGACCATGCAAATTAAGTGGGGAAGGTAAGTGGGAGGGCAGGTTGAAGGAGGGAATATGGGGAGGGACAACTAATACTTGGAGACAATGCCTTAACTAGACATCTTTTTTTTTTTTTTTTTTTGGTTTTTCGAGACAGGGTTTCTCTGTGTATCCTTGGCTGTCCTGGACTCACTTTGTAGACCAGGCTGGCCTCGAACTCACAAAGATCCGCCTGCCTCTGCCTCCCAAGTGCTGGGATTAAAGGCGTGCGCCACCACCGCCCGACAACTAGACATCTTATATTGACAAGTAAAGCCTCCAACCAGGAATAGGCTCTACCTTGTTGACTTAACCAAAGTGCACCCACAGACACCTGAAAACATCACAGGCCATTGCCAAGGCTACGAGTTGCTCACAGCAACCTGGTAGTAAGGCCCTATTGCTGAAGACATGACACACCTATCTAATGCAACATAAAAAAATTAAGCTGATGCCCAACTATAAGCATTACCTCCTACTGACTAGTGTTTATGGTCCTTGAAGGTATTATGCATGCTTCAGAGGAGAAAGATAATCAACATTACCCAGCTATGAATCCTATGGTCTATAATACCAATCTACCTGCAAGATATACAGATACAAATGAAATCTAATAAGATATTAAAAGGATAGTAATTTATGAGCAAGTGGGGTATCTGTTGGAAATTGAAGGCTAGTTCCTCATTCAAAGTTCAATTAATATAATTCACTGTGGTTACAAACTGGCACTGGGGGCCATATCATTCTTGCAGTAGATGTTGAACCTGAATCTGACAAAATGCTACATTCATCCATGGCTGAAACTCTTAGCAAACAGGGAAGAAAACTTCCTCAACCTCATACACTGCATCTAAAAACAAAAACAAAATGCTGACTGACAGTATACTTACTTCATGGCAAAAAATTAAATTATTGCTATGACTGAGAATTGTATGCTGGTGCCTGTTTTTCCAATGTTTAGCAAGGGAAAGAAGTTCCCAAAAGTTTTATATATAACAAAGCAAAACTTAAAACATTTACAAAATGTCAAACTCACCAATCTATTAAAATGTTATATGAATGGTAAGAGAATTTAGCAAGACTGTAGGATTCAAGACCAACCATATTTACATAATCTATAATAAACAAAGAGAAATTGAAGTATGACTGGGTATGACAGATCATGTCTGTAAGCCTGGCATGGAAAACAAAGGCTAGAGGATTGAAGTGAGTTCTCTTTCAGTCTGTACTACAAAGTGACACCCTGTCTCAAAAGGAGATGGAAGCAAATGAACTATATACACTTAGTACATATAGTATTTACAAAAGGTCCTCCCAAACGTGAACCTTCAGAAATTTATCTCTAGCAAAACATAGGCAAGGTTTACACTAAGAAAACTACAACACATTGCTGGAAATAAGCAATGAAGGCCTAAAAGTTAGACAAATTTATAGTATTTGTAGACGGAAAGACAAAGATTCTTTAAGATGTCAATTCTCCCCAAATTGAATGATATATTCTACACAGAGTCAGATGGTTTCCGGGCAGTTCAAGGCTAGTCTGGTCTACATAGTAAGTTTTAGGCTAGCCAGGGATACATTGTAAGACGCTGTCTCAAAAAGAGACAAGTATTAGCAGGATATTTTATTTTAAAAAGGTGGGAGTCTAATAATACATTTATATAGGAAGTAAAAGGAAGTAGAAGAACCAAAACAATTTTGAAAAAGGGAGATGTTAGAGACTTAAAATAAAATTATAGTTTTCAGGGTATCTGACATCAGGTAAAGGTTAAACAGATTAGATAAACAGATTATCAGAATATCTAAATATAGACCTAAACATATATTTCCCACTGATTAAACAAAGGTGCAAAGCCAAATCAATGAAGAAACAATAGTGTTTTAAGCAAATTCAACCAATACTGTGGAGCCATTTGAATAGTCATGTGCAATAAAGTTAGCCTTTCCCATTTCTAATAACACATGCAAAAATAAAGTTAAAAAGCAGGTATGGTGGATCATGTCTGTAATCCCAACAGTTGTAAGGCTAAGGCAGGATATGCCAAGTTTAAGGCCAGTATACCCAACATAGCAAGACCCTGT
The DNA here is from genome assembly GCA_907164525.1 of Lophiomys imhausi. Lineage (NCBI taxonomy): Eukaryota > Metazoa > Chordata > Mammalia > Rodentia > Muridae > Lophiomys > Lophiomys imhausi. The sequence continues at coordinate 844,136 of CAJQZJ010035412.1, read as the reverse complement.
CTCAAGATGGGTAGATATGAAGAGGAATTAGAAGAGGAGGAAATATGATCTCAAGATAAGTCATAGCAAAGATATCAAAACCGGACACTGGAGAAAAGACAGCATCTTCAACAAATGGTCCTGGGAAATCTGGTTGTCTACATTCAGTAGAACAAAATTAGACCCATATCTATCACCCTGCACAAAAATTAACTACAAGTGAATAAAAAACCTTCATATGGAGCCTGAAGTGCTGAAACTGCTAGAAGAAAACATAGGCAGTTTCCCACTTGAGTTCCTGCCTCCAGGTTCCTACCCTGCTTGAGTTCATGTTTCCTTACTGATGAACTGTTACCTGGAAACACATGATGAAATAAACCCTTTGTTCCCTGGTTGCTTTTGGTCATGGTCTTTATCACAGCGATAAAAACCTAAGTAAGACAGAAATTGGTGTCAGGATTGTGGGGTATTGCTGCAACAGAACTGACTATGTTGACTGTGAAAGATTTTGGGACTTTGGGCTGGAAAGACCCTCGAGTGTTGACATCCAAGATCCCATAAGGTTCAACACTCGAGTCCAGAAGATAGAGGTCTGGCTTATGACATTTCAGAAGGAGGCAAAGAGTCCATCAGGGCTATTGTTGTACCATTTTGAATTAGGAATCTGTGGTTCTAGTCAGCTGGAGTTGAAGAACAAGCTGTGATGAATAAAAGACACTCTTCCCCCACTGAACAAAAACCATTGCTTAAATGGAACAGTTGATATTGATTAGCTGGGTCTGAGAAATTTTGAGTAATAAAAAAAAAACAGTCATCATTGGGGTGACATCTTCTGACAGGATTTTCTCTATGTAAGCACATAGAAACTGTGCTACAGGGTGGCCAAGTCTGCAGCTCATGCTGGCAGCTAGGCTAGGTAATGTCACTTAGGAAGTACTGATTTGGAAGTCATAAATGGGTCATGGGAAGCAGCTGAGGCTTGGTACTGTATGGCAGGGATGGAGTCCTGGAAGAGAGGTTTAGAGACTACTGGAGAAGGTGCCTCAGCTGCAGTGAGGACTCTAGCATATTGTAGGTGCTGGTACAATGGAACAACTGCTAAGGGCAGCAACAATTGTGACAGAGAGCCAACCTGAGCCTATGAGACGAATTCTGTGTGCCACAGGGGCCCATTGGAGCACAAAGGAAGGTGAGTGGCTTACAACTCAACTGAACTTTTTAGACAGCTGAGGTTTAATTTTTGCTTTGATTTGATTGTGATAGTGCCCTAGTCTTTACATTGATGTCTATGTATTTCCTTCATTTGGTACTAAAGTAAATGACACTGATGTTTTTAAAGTATAATTTTATGCATTCATTGATATTAATATTTATAAAGGGGACTGAATTTTATGTATTAAATTTATGTCTTTCATCTTTGTTAATTGCCAACTGCAGAATTAATTTGTTAATTGCAAAAGCTCTTGCACCATAGTTTTTATTTCTTTTAGTTTTATTTTACATGTGTGTTTATGTAGGTACCACAAAAGAGCATTGGATCTCCCAGAGTTGGAGTTAGTAGGCAGCTGTAAGCTGCCTGATGTGAGTGCTGGGAACAAAGTTTGGGGCTTCTGCAAGAGCACTACATACTCTTAATCACTGAATCACCTCTCTGTCCTTTGGGGGACATTTATATGAATAATTATGTCACCTGTGAGCAAAAGTAGTTTTATTTCGTTCAGTCTGCATACATAATTTATTTATTCATTATCTAGAACTTCTAATAAGAGGTACATTTAAAAGGGACAGTAGATATTATTTCCTTATTCCTAACCTTAATGGGCAAGCATATAGTGCCTCATCTTTTGCTGTGAAGCTGTCCTCTGTCAAGATGAAGAAGTTCCCCTCTACCACTAATTTGCTAGCTAGTATTGGATTTTATCAAATGTTTTCTTTGCATCTTTTGATAAAATCATATGCTTATGTTCTTCACTCTGTTGATATGATATAATACTTTAATTGATTTTTTAACAAAAGGAGCACATATACCTGTAATAAATCCCACTTGATTGTGATAAATCATTCTTTTCATACATTGTTGGAATCAATTTATTAATTAAGGATTATTTTTATTTAAGTGTGTGCATGCATGCACGCACCCATGTGGATGCACAGATATGCATGGGGATACCCACAGAGGCCAAAAAAGCATGCCAAGTCACATGGACCAGGAATTACAGATAGTTCTAAGGCACCCCATGTGGGTGCTGGGAACCTAACTCCAGTTCTCTGTAAAAGCAGCAAAAGCTTTTAACCACTGATTTATTTCTCCAGTTCCTCAATTAACTAAAATTTTCAACTATTCTAGCACTGACACTGATGAGAGATACCAGTCTAATATTTTGTATTGGCAATGTCTTTGTCTAGTTTGAGTCTGATGGAAATACGGTAATCATGGAGTCAGTTAGGCAGTGTTCCTTCTGCTTTTATGTTCTGGAACATACCACAGAGACATCATGTAACATCAACCTTAAATGTTTGGTACAGTTAACCAGCGCATTCTCCTGGGAATGGTAGTTTTTATTTCAAAGTATACTATTTGTTGATCCTATGTCTTTTAGAGAAGCAAAAGTTTTTTTCAGTTTTAACAAAGTCTAGTTTATCAGTTATTTCACAAATTGTGCCTTTGATTTTTTTTTATGTTTATTACTTCAAGTTACATCTCCATCACAGTCCGCTCCCTCCAACCCTCCCTGGCTCACCCACCTACCCTCTCCTCCTTCTCCCTCATGTCCTACTCCTCTGGTGTGGGGTGCTCCCACATATCAGTCTCCCTCAGTTCATCAGTCATAAGAGGGCTAAGAGCTTCCTCTTGCAATGGCAGCTTCACTAGGGCAGTGTCCCACTTACAGGTAACAATGTCCATGTTCCTATTTCTTTCAGTCTGATGGCTGTAGGATAGTTATCCTGTACTAAATGGTTAAAATCCAGTTATAAGTGAATACATACCATGTGCATCTTTCTGGGTCTGGGTTAGCTCACTCAGGATGAGCTTTTCTAGATCCATCCACTTGACAGCAAATTGCATGATTTCCTTGTTTTTGATAGCTGAGTAGTATTCCATTGTGTAAATGTACCACAGTTTTTTTTTAATCTATCATTGGTTGAGGGACCATCTGGGTTGTTTCCAATTTCTAGCTATTACAAATAAAGCTGCTGATTTTTAAAAAGTCATTGCCAAAGCCACACTGCCACCTAGATTTTGTTCCGTGATATACTGTGAGTCTTTTGTGAAGTATGTAGGATCCATGGTTCGATTAATTAATTTATTTCCTTGGGGATGCATGTGTTCAATTGTTCAAGCATCATCTATTGAAAAGACTATCTCCCACTTCATTTACAACTTTCCTTCTTTGTTGAAAGTTTCCTGACAGTGGTTATGCATATCTATTTGTAGAATTCCTGTTGTGTTTACTTGATCTATTTATTTTTCCTTTGGCCAGCATCAGTCTTCATTGTTCCAGCTTATACAATAAGTCTTAAAGTCAAGCCGTATCCACCCCGTGACATTGTCATTTCCCAGTATATTTTTTTGCTGTTTTATATCTTCCACCTTTTCATACAAACTTGCGTCACTCTGTCAATACTCACAAAAAGATTTGTTATCATTTTGACTGCTATTGACCTACAGATCAAATTATAAAAAAAAAACTGACACTGACAAACTTTCAATATTTGTACCAACAAACATGAACTAACTCTTCTATTATTTATTTTGGTTTTTATTTCATCAAAGCCTTATAGTTTGCATTAAATTCACTGTCAATTTTATATGCATGCATTTCATTTTTAAGGGTGTTGATAAGTACTAATACATGTGTTTAGTTCAAATTCTTCCTGTTCATTGCAAGTATATACCAGAACAATTGATTTTTATACATTAATCTTGCTACTCTGAAATTTTCTACATAGACATTCATATGACTTTTTTCCTCCATCTCAATCTACACACTTTTTCATTGCATCTCCCATCATAGTGAATCTAAAAGGAATCATTAACTTTCAGTTCATCCAGGTGTTTTCTTACACAACAAAATTAAAAACTTTAAAACCCTTTTCCTGTCAGGTAGGACACTAGAAACTCCTAATTTTTTTTTTTATCCAGACATGTAATTTTTTATACAGACATCATGTTTATACAAATTCTATTACAAAATTTACACACTAAGATGATAGTAGTGCTATTACATTTAATAGTCTCCCAAAACTCACTGCCTAGGATCAATATTATATATCAATATATAGTTCAATGTTAACATTAACCAGTTACCTATTTGCCCAATTACATTGTTATCATTTCTACCTTTAAAGGTCTCATGGAAAACCTTCCCTACACTGGTTCTTTTCTTAATATAATATCTAAGAAGATTTCTTGGGTCAAAAGTTTTGTATATTTTAAAATTCTTGACCTATATTGGCAAAGTTTTTCCCAGAAAAGCTGCACTACGCTAACCTAATTCATGTTCCTGTTATCCTTTGGTGAGAGTGACTAACACTGAATAGTTTAGCTACTTACAACATTGATAAATCTATAGGAATAATGAAACCAGTATTTTTTAAAATTATCTGTAAGATTTAATATGTATTCATTTTCAGTAATCATTTTTTGTTTCCAGTTTTTTGGTATTGCCATTTTCCATGAAAACTAACATTAAACTATATTTTCTGAGTAAGAATATGTATTCAGAACCATGTTTTCACTGAAAAGACACAGGAAACTAAAAAAGGAATAGTTTTAAGGCAGAACATATGCGGTTTTCATGCCAGTCTAGCAACACAACTTCCTTATACAGACACAACTTACAAATATTTCATTAATTCCATAATCTTTAGCTATTGTAGAATGATCATAAATTTCCCAACACCTATCTCTAAATGAGTCATCTTTCTTTACCTTCTTGTTAGTGACAAGAAAGTGATTTTCTCTATAAATTTACAGTCACACTTACAAATAGTCAAGTGATTTTCATTCTACATATAAAACTGATTTCAGTGTTTCAGAAATGACTGGTGTACTTGAAAACATCTCCATTGTTCAAAATGGAGTCTTTTCATAATTACAAACATTTTTCCCCCACGAGCATATTGAAAAATGATCAGTTTTCAGAAACAAGGATAAATTCAATTTCAGTATATGCTTGTAAGTTTGGACTTTAAAAAAAATTGACACTACCCAGGAAAGAATTTGATGAGCTACAGTGTATAATCAACCACACCTAGAATCCCACTATATCATCTTGGACATGAAGCACAAATGAGCTGATTTTGTTGAAACAAAGATGTTATACTAATCTCTAGGAGATATGAAGAAGAAAAGTACAGCAGCCCATTGCCAATATCTGAGAAACATCAGCTGGAGAAGTTATTACTTACTACTAACTACTGATATCTGAGAGTCCCAAAGGAATTCAACTAACATGTGAAATGGACCTTTGAACTGTATCATTATAGCTATTTTTCAAATAGCTCGGCTGGCCTTAATTAGAAGTAGAAATTCCTGCTACGTTAGTAGCCCCTGTTAATAGGAGCAATGCAAAAAGGTAAACAGCCACAGAGATGCACATCTGTGTCATCAATGTTCTGCACCTCTCCCAAGATTAGGTCAAAGATTCAAAAACTCTATCACTATTCCAAAACTGAGGAGACATTCCCATGAACTGTTTTTGATAACAGCTCTTACTGTAGACACATCACTGTGTCAGCATTACAATAATATTTATTCTACTATAACACATATGGTCAGTGGAAAGAGAAAAATGAATTTTTGCTATGAGTTATGTGGAGTGGACATACAAAGTAAACAAATTCCTTTTTAATTATTAATTGCTTTAAAAAGCTCTTAGAACACTGAGGGATAAAAAGAAATGCTTAAGTACTTTTCCTCTGTCCATTTATCAAACTTGAAGTACAATATAGGAAGGGCAACAAGCAGTAGTTACATAACTTGTATTTCCCTGGCATGAGGTTTTAGAGTTGAAGATCCTGTCCCATTCCCTTAGGACTTTAAGACCTCATTTCTAGTTGTTAAAAACATTGAAAAAGGAAATGGGGGAAGAAGTCAAATTCCTCATTCCCTGGTTATGGCTTGTTCCATCATCCAGGAATTAAATAAATATCTCAATCATATTTCTTGGGTCATTTGCCCCAAACTAATTCACTAATTCGAATTCAATTCACACACACACACACACACACACACACACACACACACACACACAAACACACATACACACACACACACACCACTATACCCATGCAAAGTATTGCACACATATCCTGGTCCTCTCTTCATTTGCTTTGTGGCTACCTCAGTTTTCTACTAGAAGATACTCAAATGCAATAGGAAGACAGGGGTCTGTATAGTTCAAGGATGGTTGACACAGGAGAAAGGTAACATCATTGGCTAAGACAAGAACTGGAGATATGCCATGAAATTTCAATTCATCGTGTCCTTCTATCTCTTATTAGCATGGATAACTGAGACTGGATGGTATTCTCATTAGTCTTTCTATGAGGCCATGGGGAGATCCTTTTACAGAAAAGGCTACTTGGCTGGTGAAACATGACCTGAATTTTTTTTTCTGGCTAAAATCTGTTCCATGTCATATGGCATAGGACTGTGGGCAAAAATCCAAGTTTTCATAAAAAAAAATCCTTCCTATCAGCACCTCAACATCACAAGTTTTAGCTAAAGGAGACTTGTTTCACTGGGTATATTTTCCATTTGATCAAGTGTACAAGTTGATCTCTTGAACATTTCACAACAGAATCGAATTTATCTGTCGCGCAAACGTAAAGTACCCAACTTTCACTTTGGACAGCATGAGAATCTATGTTCAGTGTTGCAACATTTTAGAGGCAACAACTATGCATTAACATAACAAGCAGTGATTCAAATTGGTTTCAAGACAGTGTTTCACTTAATGCATGTGTATTGCTGAGTTTAAGAAAAAGGACTCTAGAAGTAGCTGCAACATGTACCTAGATTATAGGCAGATCTTGAGATTACTGTTGCTTTTCTTACGTGTTTATGTATGTCCTGCATGTTTAGCAACGAGCATCTATTATTAAATGAGAAAAACAACCATGCTAATCTGACAGTTTCTTTGGACACCTGACAGCTGTTATTAGTCTAATAGGCACATTAAAAACCCATTACTTACTCATTTCATTATACTGTATGCCAATTAATTAATGCCGCTACATGTTAAAGTACACGGAGCACATTTTACCATCATTTAGGAAAGGCTTTTATTGCATTACTACGTAATTTTGCCCTATTCCTTTAGAGATGGATAGTAACAAAATACTAAAGCGTTCCTCTTTATCATTAGAGCTAGCTTGTAGCTGTTCTCCTATCACCACACTGAATATGCTTTATTTGAGCAGCTCATAATCAGCACAGCTTCAGTAGTGGACGGGAAATGATGATACTCTGTAGGTGAAACTGCTATTTTTCAACAAACCCAAAGTTTTCTCTTTTTATTTCTTCATAAGGCACAAGCCAAATTGACGGTAAAGATGCTATAATCTACTTAACTATATGCTAACTGTACCTACCTTTTCTTCTTTAGAGGTCCTATATTTTATTTCATCTTTAAAAAGAATCATCTACCTAGTCTGTTCGTCTCAAACCTGTACTCAATGTTTTTGAAAGTAGCCAGGCTATAAATCTTAAAGGAATAAAATCCTCTTCAGCGTGACCTCATGATGTGATTAAAAGTACAGATGGTTTATGCAAATACACAAAACCAAAGTCGTGGTTTCTCTTCTCTCTTCCCCATATTCCCTACTCTGATGTTCAATTCTCTGTCCAGAGTGTAAGAATTCATTCCAGGAACCTATTTTTAACCTTTCTCGGAATTTTCATTTGGCTTGTTTAGGTAACTGAATATTTTTCATCTTTTAGTCTGTCTTTTGAAGATTGAAATTTTATTTTTATTTGTGTCTACATGTTAGTACGTGTATGAATGTGTATGGTATATGTATGTAGTATATGCATATGATGCAAATGTGAGTGGTGTGTGTGTGTGTGTGTTTGTGTTTGTGTGTGTGTGCAAGTATCTTGTTCTATAACTTTCTGCTGTATTCCTTTGAGACACAGTTTTTCATTGTATCTGGAATTAGGTTGATGGCCATACAGTCTCAGCATACTCTTGGTTTTTGTCTCCCACATGGCTGTGGTTACAGAATTTTTACCTAGGTTACTAAGGATTCAAACTCAAGTCCTCGGTCTTGTTTAGCACTCATCTTCATTGTGCCATTTCCTAGCCCCAGTCTCAGCTTTGTTGTTGATGTTATTGGTACTGTAGTGATATTGGAGATGGAACCCAGGGCCTTGTGGCTGCTTTATCTGTTAAGTCTATCCCAGCCTTTGGTTCGTTAAGTCCCAAAGAGCACATTGCCTCTCTTAAGGAAATGTTGCTACGAAGGTTTTTATTCACTCACTTAGACCATCACTTATATATCAAGTTGCTACCACATGTTAAAGACTGGGATTGAATTCAAGAAAATGGACTGGCATCTTCAAAGAATTTCCAGAGTCTAACTGGTACAGTGAAGATAATACTGTATTTGGAGATCTGTGCTTTAGTTTTGACTCTGGCTGGCATTTACATCTATCTGTCTTTGCGCCAAGTTATTTGATGTATTTTGTTTCAATTTTTTTCACCTCAGAATTTAGTGGACCACATAATTTGGCCTTTTAAAAATGTTTCTGTAATGGCTACCATTGATTAAAAGCTAATCTTTTCCCAGACAATATGCAAATGATTTTGTTGGTTTATCTTGATTGTCAGCTTGATAGGGTTCAGAAATACTGTGGAAACAAACCTCTGGGGCATGCCTGTGACGGGTTTTTCTAGATTAGTTTAACTGATGTGGGAAGAACTATCCTGAAGGCAGCACCATTCAGAGCCCATTCCATGCGATCTGATTCCCATCTGAGCAGCAGAAAGGATGCTGAGAAGCAGCATTTGTTGTCTCTGCTTCCTGACCACAGACACAATGTGATCAGCTACCTCACATTCCTGCAGCCATGCTCTTCTGGCCATGATGGATCATACTCTCAAACTGCAAGCCAAAAATTGATGTTTCTTTCCTTCAACTTGCTTCTTCTGTCAGGCTGTTTTCTTTCTTTCTTTCTTTCTTTCTTTCTTTCTTTCTTTCTTTCTTTCCTTCCTTCCTTCCTTCCTTTCTTTCTTTTTCTTTCTTTCTACAGCAATGGGGGAAATGTAACCCAATGGTGATCAGTATTTCTTCCAATATAGTAATAGAAAAACTGAAGACCTATCTATAGCAGTGGTTCTCAACCCTTCTACTGCTGCAGCCCTTCAATGCAGTTCCTCATACTGTGGTGACACCCAACCTTAATATTATTTATTGCTACTTCATAACTATAATTGTACTACTGTTGTGAATCATAATGCAAAGATCTGATATTCAGGCTATCTGATATGTGATCCCTGTGAAAGAGTTGCTCAATCCCCTAAGGGTTCACGACCCACAGGTTGTAAACCATTGACCCAGAGGATAATAGTCCCCAAGTACATATGACAGTTGTAAAATTGTAAGGACTGAATGTTGGATAATTCCAATGCCACCGTGCCCTCATATTTTTAAAAAAATCAGAATTTACTTGAAAAATACTAAGCTGTCTAACTGAGGGTTAACAAAATGCTTAGCTCAGTGTGGCCTCAAACTCACTTGTAGAAATTCTTGAATGGATAATAAAAATCTCCATCTCCCTAGTGTTGAAAGTACAGGCATTGTACCATATCAAACTTATCTGATTTTATGGTACTCCTCATTACTTCTTCTTCCATCTAGATTAAACTTTAATAGGTGTACTCTCTTTATTGCTTCTTTTTAATGTATACTAATCATGTGAAATGTTGAGGAGATCTTAGAAAACTTGTGTGTCTCTGAGTGGCTTTCACCAGAGACTTAGATGCCCATATGGCTATGACTTGCTAAACTTTTTCTTCCTTCTCTTACTAAACTGGTGGCCCACTTTTCCTGAGAATTCTAGAGTCCCACTTTATTTAACCCAAATATAAATGTTTGCAAGCTTTAGCTTGGAGGGGAAAAATAAATGAGAATATAGTTTCTTAAAGATCCAGTTTACTTTTATAGAACAGGAATGGATCCATGCGACACATTTTTGTCTCCAGAACCTCTGCCAGACTTAGTATAGTCTGGTTAATTAGAAACATATAATAAAAATATTCTTCACAACACAGTTCTTCAGCTTCACTTTGATCCATACTTCATTACCTAAGTTAGATCTGCCAAAAGGGGCAAACTTGTCAACCCATTTGTCCCGTATTTGCATGAATATTATGCTGTGAATGTTATGCTTCTTTGAACTTCAAAAGAACTTCCTGGCCTCATTGACTACAACTTTAACAACAGAGCATAACGGAGTTATAGAAAGATCTTTTCGTGGCTAAAGACCTCAAACTTTGCTGATGCTGGACAGTAGCAAACTTTTACAGAAGCAACAAATGGCTCATTCATCCATCGGAGTGCACTATCAGTATTTCCTGGTGTCCTTAGCCTATCTTCCTGCTTGTGAAAGGGAATACGACTATGGCTAATTGGCTAGCAGCAAGTGGCAACACAGGCCTTCACCACTGCTTGTGAAAAGAGCTTTGCGCATACAAAGCATTTTTCTTAAAACTCTTCATGTTTCCACAGCAATTGAGAGAGGATCTTTTACTATAAGGGCACCTCACATACTCCTTTCCCTGGCTGTTCCAGATAGGAGGGCAAACATGCTACTGGACTTAAGACCAATCTATTCTAACCAGCACCTGAAAAATCAAAAACTGAGGCTTCCTCGAGTGAAATGGAGACAGACAGTATGAACAGATGAAAAGCTTTAACACTTCTATATTTATACATTTTTCTCAGCTTTATAAAATTTAAAAATAACCTTCCTTTTCATGTACTCCTATGCTTTCCTTTCTCTACTAGACCATAAAAATATAAAATAAGGGTTTTTTTTACTTTGAACAATTTTTTTCCCTTTTAAAAACATAATAATTTGCACTTGTAGAAATTCTTGAATAGATAATAAAAAAGATGATGAATATTACTTATGAATCCAGAGATTTAAAAAGTAATTCTCTGGTGCAGCCCATATATGAATCTAACAGAGAACTATGAACTATTTTCATAGGACAGAGAACTGTGGATAAACTCCAGAAGAAAATACAATATTATGGGGTAGGAGAGACCTTCCAGGAAATTCAGTAGCCACAGAGGAAAGAAATACAGATCTGATCACACAGAATTGTAAAAGTGATATGAAAATATGACTTACACAAACAATATTTGGAATAACAGAAAGCTACTAAGATTTTTATACATGAAAAACAGGCAACTAATAAATTCAATTAAGACAAAAATGTTATTGAAAAGATCACATAGAAAGAGGAAAATATCAAGGCAAAAATGAAATATAATTTCTACAATTAAGATGATCCTCCAGTATAAAGATTAACAACACTGTTGGAAAAGGAGTTATGAATGGACATTCACACATAGGTAGTAGGAACTTACTGAACAACAATTTGACAGCAGTTTTCAAGATACAAATTAAAAAATCAATTGACTAAAAATTTCTCACAAATACATGCATTGGCATCTAAATGGTTTTACTAATGCCCATAATTTGTAATGTCAAAAACTAGAAACAACACATGTACCTAAAAATAGAGGTTAACTAGTTAAACCATGGAACATACATACAGTCAAAAGTGATGTAGGCATTAGAAAGACATGACATTGTTAAAAAATATTTTGACAATACATGGAAGGTTATCATGTATATATTTGTCTTTCTGAGTTATAATTTAAGAAAAAATTTATAAGGCCACCAAGTTTTCAAAAAAGATGAGGTTTTAATACAGCACTTGGATCATTTATGAAAATTCTCCATTGGTTTGATATTTCCACTGTTTCTAACTTGTCATTGGTAGGGGATCAATATAAATATCTGTGCATGAACACTTGCATGTGTGAAGGCAACAAATGTGAAGCATATGCTATGAGATTTCCTCTTCAGTAAATATTATTTTGTATATCTTTGATTTGGGTGTGGCCAGACAGAATTTCAGTAAAGAACGACCATGATGGTGGCCTCAATATCTGATTATAATCTGAAATATTAGATCAAAACTGGGCCTTAGGCCAAAGGTAAGTATGGAAGACCTCCAAGAAGAGATAGTCTAATGAGAGTTACAATATTTCCTATGAGATCATCAGTAACACAGGCTATAAGGGAAGTGTCTTTCTAAGAGATCAGGAATTTTTAATCCCCATCAATTGTGAACTGAGTTAAGAATGAACAGACATTTCTATCACATGCAGTTAAATAAAGGGAGAGTGTTCTGATATGGATTACTGTTTGATGGAAGGAGAGGTGGGTAATATAAGAAATACAACGGAAGAAGCTCAAATGTCCTTTCAGAGACTGTACCCCACTTCTATGCCTTGGTTATACTAGATGTCACTACAGAGCACTGATGCTTAAGCTCCTTATCAAATGTATTTTCCCCCCTCTGAGGAAAAAGACTGCTTGCTATGAAAATCATTGTGGAACAGAAACATTCTTAACGATGGAATAGGCTGGATTCTGCCTTCCTCCATGTCAACAACCTTTCCACCTCCCATATTTAATTCCATGGATAGAAGAGATAAATGTTCAAGTGATGGGATTCAGATGCTACTACAGTTCCTACCAAGAATATTTTACAGCTCTTGCTCATGAATAAGTTCAGTGGAACACGGACTACAACGGACTACACCCCTGTTGGACAATTTCCACCTTCTTCTTCTTCTTCTTCTTCTTCTTCTTCTTCTTCTTCTTCTTCTTCTTCTTCTTCTTCTTCTTCTTCTTCTTCTTCTTCTTCTTCTTCTTCTTCTTCTTCTTCTTCTTCTTCTTCTTCTTCTTCTTCTTCTTCCTCCTCCTCCTCCTCCTCCTCCTCCTCCTCCTCCTCCTCCTCCTTCTTCTTTTTTTGATGTAGCCCCCCAAAAGTATCAAAGCTTAATTTCCTCCTCAAATATAGAGCAAGGATCCATCTCAGAGTTGATTGTAAGTGGCCAAAAGAAGTTGAGGCCTACACTGTTCAAATGCAGCAGAGAGCTTGTAATAAGAACAAATATGTCAATGGCAGTGGGGAGGGGGCATTAAACTTTAATCCTGGCCCCCCAGCCTTCCTGCCACCCTCTGTTTTCTCTAATGTGTTAGCCCATATGGATCACTGATTTTCTAGAACTATTCCCTGGGTTTGTGTGGACATTCCTTTCAATAAATGACATCTAATTTTCTAACAGTTCTTGGAATCTAAATTTCACCACTAGATCTGAATCCAGTTCCTTCATTGATTTCTGATAATAGGGATATGCAGCGCCTGCCTTTCTTAGCTTTCTTTGTTTTACTCTTTTTCATAAACTAAAAGCTTCACTGAAGAGTCTGAAATGGGAAAAAATCCAGCTCATCTGTCAGATATTTCTAGAGTTACGTAAAATGAAATGATATCTGTACAGTTGAGAACAAGAAAGCGAAAATGTGTCATGTGTTTTTTGAGACGAAAACTATATGATAATCAAAAAAATAGCCTCAACTTCAGATGACCTGATTCAAAGCTCTCATTCTTTTATCAACTCACACGTAAATCAGTAACATTTACTTTCTTCTCATAGAAGAGTGACATGGCTACATTTGGGATAGTCATAATCACTACAGATTATAACCACAGTTCCAAAGATATAATGAATTTGAGAATTTTTTTAAAATGCAAGACACTTACGTTTTAGTTGCTCTGTTTTGCTTCCTTCTAGGAAAATGAAGAACAGAGACAAGGAAACGATGTATTTCATGCCTCCCATCTTCCACTCTCTTCTCCCTTGAGCTACTGCAACATGCAATTCAGAGACAGCAAGGACTGGCGGACTAAAGCTGTTGAGAAGGAAAAAGAAAGAAATAATTAAAACAGGTCCCTAGGAACTGATGGGCATCAATGATATGCAAGTTTCTAACTTGCTAGAAAAAAAACTGAAGAATGTACCGGAGTGCAAGCATTGTTTGCAGAAGACAAAGGACTTGCCTCTCCTGTCTTGTAAAGATTATGGGAGGAAATTCCCATGAGTTGAGTACATATTCCCGTCGAACATTGAGACTAAATTCTTACAAGCACGTCATAGGAAAATAAAAAGACAATTTGAAATCCTTTCTAGAGAAATTAAAAGTGGTTTCTCAGGACATTTTATTTCTTGTGGGTGGGAGGAGAGAATCTGGAATTGGTAGTTCATCAAATGGTTATTCTGGGAAACCATTTGAAATGTACAAGTAGCAAGCATTTGATTCCAATGATGTCTGAAATAAAAGCTTAGTAGTCTTAGATTTAGATTAATTCTATCATTTAGACTAATTCTAACTTCAAAGATCCTTCCCCAATCAGTGTTTCTCTTGTATCTTCTATAAGTTCTAAAAGAATCTTCACTTTGGGTGATAATGTTGCAAAATATAGATGTAATCTGGTAATGGATGCAATTCAACAACTGAGAAGCTTTATTGCTTAGAAATGAAGTCCATTGTGAAAAGAGATGTGAAATGGGTAATTTTAGGAGAAAATATGCAAATTTCAACAGTGATTCATTCAATTTGACCCATCATACAAGAGGCTGTTAAAGCAATCACAATTCTTTAAAAATAGGTATTGGTGGGTAAGCTTGAAATCTTAAGCTTTTGAAGCCTTAAAACACAGACAATTTACTTGCATCCAGTCACAACTATTTTCCGTGGACTTAGAGTTTACAAATTTCTTCCAACAGGCAATTGGAAAATATTTAAATGTTCTAGAAGCATTGCATTCAGTCAGGGGTTAATAATGAATAGGAATTTAAACACAGTGGTGTTTTCAGGGAATGCAATGTAGATATTGAACAAAAACTATTTGAAGTAAAGAAATACAAGATGCTAATTTTTAGATAACTGAATCTCTTTGGGCTTTAAAGTGGATGCCACTTCTTTTACTTTAAAGTTCATGAAAATGCCATGATTATTATTTTTTAAATCCATTGTTTCAGCACAGCCTGATGGTGTATGCTTGTAATCCCAATAGGCAGACACACAAGGATCACTACAAGTTCAAGGCCATATAAGGCCACACAGAGATACTTTGTCTAAAATACCAAAAAAATGAATTGTTTCAGGTTATAAATATATGCACACTTGAGAACAAACTGATCCTAGAGAATTATTTGTGCTATCAGGCTGATTGTAGTGCCCATCTACTTTCTCAGCTTTCCCTGCACATTATGAAAGGTTCAAATTCTCCCAGGGTGTGTTCCTATCCTTGTTGAAGCCTGACTTCTGTGCTTTTGTCTACTCTGTGGGATTTTCATCTACTTTCAGTCATTCAGAACATCAATGTATGTTGAGAGCTATTAGATCCCTTTGAAGCAAAGCATTTTCATTAACAGTTTACACAGGCACCCACCTCAACAGAGTTCTTCCCGAGCCTACTTTAGTAAGCCTTTTCCTCCAAGCCTCCAACAGACAAAGATTTTTAACTTTTGAAATCTAATTTATCACAATCATATATGGATCTCAGGGGGGTGCTTCTGAAACCATGGCTTTTGAGTCTCCCCATGCAAGAGTCAACAGGG
Source organism: Lophiomys imhausi (assembly GCA_907164525.1). Classification (NCBI taxonomy): domain Eukaryota; kingdom Metazoa; phylum Chordata; class Mammalia; order Rodentia; family Muridae; genus Lophiomys; species Lophiomys imhausi. The sequence continues at coordinate 828,440 of CAJQZJ010035412.1, read as the reverse complement.
TTGTTTTTCTTGTACAATAGTTGGGCGATTTGGTGAACAGTAGCATTGCTTCATAACTCAAGCTCGGCAAGAAAATGGCCTTTAGAATCTTTGCTTTTTTTGGGTCCCAACTAATGTTATGAGCAAACAGGAAAGTTGGTGACCAGAGAGCAATTAATCTCTTTTGGCATTCCTGTCATCTATATGGCCTCCCAGAAGGTGATGGGGAACATCAAAAAATGAATCGTTTAATAAATATTCACTTATGATTTACAAGATTCTGAAGCCTTGCCTTTCTGTTGTATGCAGAAGTGTGAACTGAGGAGGGTTCTCAATGGGTTCCCTCCCCAGGATTCTTCATGATTCTGTTTCTCTTTATTCTTTTATCTTTCTATTTTGGGGTGGGGGGTGTTCTAGACATGCGTTGGAACTGCAGCAATAAAGAGAAGCATCGCTCCGGAAACATCTGATTCTTATTCCTGCAAACAGTCAAAGTGTCCCTAATTTTTCAAATTATACTTTGACCCAGTTAACTGGAGCTATTTCTGCATTAACTCTCTGCTTCACAAAGGCTGTTGTGCTATTGAACCTGCACTGGCTCTTTTACAGGTTACATAGAAATGTAACCACTGACCTGTCAGCGTAGGGATGGAGAACCCAAGGAAAAAGAAACAAAGAAAACAAAACCCTGCAAATAACCCTGGGGCTGAGGATGGGGTGGGAGAGTGTATGGGCTTTCTAAGAGACATAAAAATGTGTCAGATGCCCAGGGAAAGGCATCGATTCAGAAAACCAGTGTTCATATTGCTCACTTGCATCAAGAGAAGAAAGCAATTGCTCCTTGCTCAGTTGAAACTGTAAGATCATCTGGGTGCACTCTCAAAACAGGTCTCACAGCCAGAGCAGACCAGAGACTTCTCTAAAGAAAAGAGGCCAGATATACATTTGACAGGCACTGATTCACACCTGACAGTGTCTCTTCAAGGCTCAGGGGGAGGCTTGATTGACCTTATAATTTTAGTCAATATCATCTGTGGGACAGCCCCATGGGTAGCAATTTTCTTTCTAACAAACAATAAGAAAGGCACTGGAGATTCCAGTCCTTGTCCATCAGATGCTGAAATCCTCTCACCACACTACCCGCCAGCAACAAAAGCCAGCAACAAAAGCGCAGTTAACTCCTAGTGGGTTACCAAAGAAAGATGAGAATTTGAGTCCAACGTATCTCCTGTCAGAAGCAGAGCCTTCATCATTGCTTATGACTCACAAAGAACATCTTGCTTTTTGCTTATAAAACACCTTCTGATCTAGCATTGCATTTTATTCCATACAATTACACCTTCACAGAGAGGGGAGTACCATTGCAGAGAGAAGGAAATTAGAGTTCAGTTAGTGGCCATGCTGGAAGGTAGGTTTTTCAGGCCCTGAAATCTAGCAATCCCACTTTGTTTCCTGAGCCTAGTGACTCAAACTCTGATCCTAGAAGTCTGGGAATGAAAAAAAAAGTGGGGGAAGGGTGGAGGGAGAGAATGGCCAAAAGAGATAGGAGCCTCTCCTACACCCACCCTGTTTCCTTAACGTGTGAATCAGTCCACAGTACTTCACTAAATAAGCAAAACAGACTCCCCCTCCACACACACACACACACTTGCAGTAATAAAGCAAAGCACAAAACCTGTAGGTAGCTTGGCAGGGAATACCAATACTGCCTTTGGAAGGGTAAGAAGTGCCAGAACAATCAGAAATGCAGGGTAAACAGGGAGTACCAAGTTGTGGGTTCAAATCCCCACTCCCCAGTTTGTTTCTTGGGGATATTTAGAATTCTACCTTCATTCCATCAGCAGGACCACAGAACTGGTTGGGATGGCAGGTCGAAGAGTTCAAAGAACCCTGTGGGAACGTCCAGGAGCAGTTCCAGCCAACAGAGTGCACCCCACCTGTGAAAAGGTTGGAAAACGAGGCAGGGGTGGGAAGGAAAAAGGCATAGGGCACTACTTACTGACCTGGGCACTGGCCTCCTCCTTCTGCCACGCTTACACACGGTCTGAGCTCCCTGGGGCGCTCCTCGGAGGTCTGGGGCTTGCAGGTTGTGGCGAAAGCTGGAGTGCGCGCGAGGGGGGAGGGGGGACTCAAAAGTGGGTGGGAGGAAAAACATCACCGCCCAAGTACCACGAGGGAGCACAAGCTCGCTTGGCTCCAGGGGGCAGAGCCAAGGCGCAAGGCGGCCCGGGGCCACCTGCCCGCCCGCCTGTCCGCTCCCCACTTGGCCCAGCGGCCTGGCGCTGGCGGGAAGTCCTCCAGCAAGCAGCCCAGCCGCTGCAAGCACTTACCCCTTCTTAGTCCCGGCACCCGGCTTTATTCCTACACCCCAGACCAGAAAGTTACAAAACGGGGAGAAAGTGTGAGGCTCAGCCGGCACTTTCCCATCACGCAGCGCCCCCGCTGCACACCCCTCCTTTGGCTAGTAGAGCGTTGGGGTCTTAAAGGGACCGCACATCTTCTGCAGCCCATCCTTCTTTCTCTGCAGTGGATGCTTCCCACCTCTGGTTCATGTCTGAAGACCCTAAATCTAACTATCCATGGCTGTCCTCTGCAGGGATGCACTGCACCTTCTCTCTGTACCTGGCCTGCTCCTGAGCTTGTGTTCTGTATGCAAGTCGAACCGGCCTCCCAAATTAGACCCTAAGACACATATCATCGTTTCAGGGCATCTCTCATATCTTCACTGTGACAAGTGACAAAGGTTTGGTGTCTTTGTGAGGATGATGAGAATAAAGGAGGGAGACTGATGGGGACTCAGAAATCTTGTTTCGGGCACAGAGATCCATCTCCCAATCCCTGCGATGGGGAGAGAGTCCTTGCTACCCATTAAAATATCTTTGAGGAAAAGTTGAAGTGGCCTGGCATCACCACCACTGTTTTAACAGTCCTTCAGATTCTATATTGGAATAAGGGCCTGACCTTCAAAATCCAAACAGCACCACTGAGTAGTGTTTCTGGAGCTTGCAGACACACTGCTCCTGATGTGTGCTTATGTGAAGAACTACAGCCATAGAGATTTCTTCAGAATCCTCGAAAACTCACAAAAGCACCTTCTTGACAGATGTACCCATTTACAATTTAAGCTGCAAATTTGGTGGCGAGCTGAAGGGTGTTTTGAACATGAAATGGATAATACTGATATTCTAAACATCTGTGCCCCACTTTGTGGCATACAGAGTACATACAATACACTCCAACAATATTAGTATTTTAAGCACTCACACTTCCTTACAAACTAAATAAACTATCAATGTCCTCATTGACAAGGTGCTGGGGACCTTCAGTGCCATTCAGATCAATTTCTTCTTTCCCAGAAGTGGAAATTGATACTAGTAGTGGATGTATCCAAGGTCATACAGATAATAAGTGACATATTTGAGATTCTAATTCATATATCTTGGTTCCTAACACATTACACTCTATTATCTCCAGTCTATAGATGGAAATACAATTGACACTCAGTGAAATTATGGTTAGCCAAAAGCAAGCAGGCAAGCAAGCAAGCAAACAAACAAAACCCATGTCCTGGGAGCAAGGAAAAAAATGGAAATGAAAATTCAAGCAAGAATAATTGACCTGAAGGTCAGTCTGGCGATATCTTAGAAAACTTGGAATAGCTCTGCCTCAGGACCCAGCCATACCACTTCTGGGTATACACCCAAATGCCTCTTCATGGAATCATAAGGAAGTTTCCTCATCTATGTTTATAGCAGCCTTATTTGTAATAGCTAGACACTGGAAACAACCCAGATGTCCCTCAACCGAAGAATGGGTCAAAAAACTGTGGTACATCTATACAATGGAATATTATTCAGCTATCAGAAACAAGGAAATTGTGCAATTTGCAGCCAAATGGATGGAACTAGAAAAACTCATCCTGAGTGAACCAACCCAGACTCAGAAGGACACATATGGCATCTATTCACTTATAGTAGGATTTTAGCTATATAGTAAAGGTATCAATACTACAACTAACACACCAAAGGGAACTTGGACATAGACTTCTTATTTTTAATTTTTTATTTATTTTTTATATATTAGTTATATTTTTTTCTATTTTTTAGTATTTTTTATCTATTGTATGCGTATTGATTTGTTTGTTTAGTAGTTCTCTCTCCCAGGCAATGAGATACTTTTCACTGATGGTACTGCTTCATAGATCCCCAATGAATGAAGAGGCTCTTGGCCCTCATACGACCTCTCAACTGAGATGAGGGACTGTTATATAAGGACACCCCACCCCAGAGAAATGGGATGGAAGGGTTAGGAGGTAATGAAAAAAAATGAAATGTGATGTTTCGGCCTTTTACTACTAATTGTCATAAACTGTTTAGGATAATTAAGAAATGCAAACTAATGGTTATGCAAGCCTGTCATTCTGTTAGGTACTATGACAGCCTATTATAGTTACTTTCTAAGCTAATCAGAAATAAACCTGCTAGAGACAAGCAACATCTGCTTACCCTAATATAAGAGATAGATAGGGCCTCTTCAAAAACCTCAAGAGATCTGCAGAATATGGCATTCAAAGATGTTTTCATAACTTTAGATTTTTTTTATATCAAGACATATCAACTCCTGACAGCACCCCCTATCCTATTCTCCTCCAAGTAGAAGATGAGCATCGAAGAATCTCCAGTGGGAGATGATTGAATTAGTTGCAAGCCTATCTCTTGGTAGGAAAAACCCCTTGCTCCAACTGTAGACAGAATGCTGTCCAAAAAGGACAAACCCTGGAAGCAGGTAAGTCGACAGCCTAGCTCTGCCAAGACAGGGTAGGCAAGTCCTTCATAACCCCTGCTCTACAATCAATGTCTGTCAGAGAAGCGGGGCCAAACCACTGAAGAGCAATGCTGTAATGTATGGAGAGAAAATGGGAACTGTCCAGGCAGCCACTGGTATGTCATTTCTTAGTTTTGGAAGCTGCAGGCCCTGCACTTCCTATATTTTCAGATATATTTATCCCTCTCAGGTCTCTGAGGTGGTTGAAGAACAGATAGCTAGAGTCTCATAATTAAATTTTGAGTTGTTTAGGAGTCAAGAGAGTGTTATAGATCTAAGAAGATGCTTTTAAAATTGTGTTGCAAGTTAGTATGAATGTTGAGTCAGATATAGAACTTTAAACACATGGAGATGGTTAGATAGTAGAATGTTAAAGTCAGGTACCAAATACATATGGACTGGACATTGGGAATGTACGCTAAGCCATATAACCCTCATAACTGTGGCCTAATTACCTGTGTTGTTTTGTATTGTATTTATTATTATAAGAGAAAGAGCCATTTGTTGGACTGAAAGGGGAAACTGTAAGGGGAAATAAGATATACCTTAAACTTAAAAGAAAAAAAAAAGGAAGAGGATGGGGGGTTGAGGGTGGGAGGGTGGGACTGGAGGGGGAATAAGGAGGGGACTGCGATTGAGATGTAACTTGAAGAAATAAAAAATAAAGGAAAAAAAGAAAAAAAAGAAAGAATCCTCTTTTTCTATCTACTTAAGCATTATTAATATTGTTCAACCAGGAACTCCATTGCTGGGGATGTTTATTTCATTGTTAACAAAAGAGAGAAGCCCTTTTTGAGATGTTGCCTTTGGGGCTTAAAATGTCTAACTCCATTCTGCTGCCCAAGTAGCCATACGTTGCCACATGCATTCAATTTGTGGTGTAGTAAATTAGTTTGAACTTGGGAATTTGTTGCCGTATAATTGTTTCTGTGCCATTTAACGTGCTGATATTTTGTATCACTAAACAGAGTTCTTCCACAGATAGGACTGGTTGCTCAATTTCCTTTGTTTGTATGCCCCAATTGTTTTGATCCCTTCTAACGGATTTACAGAAGCATTCAGGGAAATAAGTTTTAAGAAACAGGGACAATCATGGATCCTAGCATTTAAAATAAATAGACTCACTGAGAGTTAGAACCTCATCTAGTTGGCTAAAACCACTCATCCCCACCAGTTGATATTATATCTAGATTGCTGCATGATAAAACATCCCCACACTTAGTGGCTTAAAGCAAGTTATCATTGTCAATTGGCTCTACTTCATTAGTTCTATCGAATCCACTCAAGATTGTTTATGCATTTTTTGGCAACAGTAAATGTGGTGGCTGTAATTCCGTGAGAGATTCTTTATTAGTATAAATGTTGTGGTCCTTATTTTGGTTCTGGTCTTGATTCTTGAATTGCAACTGTACTTTAGGTGAATCAAAATACAGCCTTCCTACCAGTTCTTTTCCAATAAGTTGATGACACCTGTCCTTTATTTTCTCTGTTTAGTAAATGGAAAAGAGATCGTAAGTAACCTCATAGTCATTTTAGACATTTTGTTTTCTATGTGACTGTTGATTCATTTACAGCTGTAATAAACTATTCAGAAGGATACAGAACACCTTTCAGCTACTTTTCCCTCATAATAGATATCATACATGATGATAGTATATCACAGAAGACAATTGACATTTACTTCCCTTCACCTCTTTCTGTTTTCACCAGTTCTACATGTAATCATTTACCTGTTTGTACAGTTCTATGAAATTTTATGTCAGTAGATACAGATCACCACTACCACAATCAGGATACAAAACACTGACACCACCACAATGACTTTCTTACTGTTTTTAGGCACACTCATTGTCATTTCTCCTACATTTGTCTTTGGCAAAATGAAACTGTTCTGCATGTCAATAACTTTATTGCTGCTGAAGAATGTTACATGGTACCATACAATATGTACTCTTTGGAAACTAGATCTTCCCCCAAGATGGTCTTCTAGAACCAAATTCAAGTTATTCCACCTATCAATAGCCTACTCCGTTTATTGTTGCGCAATATCCTGTCATATAATTGCAACTGTGTGATCACTCATTGAAGGACTCCTTCTAAATTTTGGGCTACTACAAAAAAAGTCACTGCAAATGTTTGTCTAGAAATTTTGCATAAACAATTTTGCATTGCTCTAGGATAAATTCCCAACAGTGGATTTCTTGATTCTTTGGTAGCTGCATATATAATTTTATATGAACTGCTTACTTTTTTAGAACAACTGTATTTTTAAAAAATATGCCCATTGCCATTGCATATGATAACCAGCTTATGTATGTTTCTACCAGCATTTACTGCTGGTATCATTGTTACTTATTTATTCTAGTAGATGTATATTTTTATCTCATTTTGGTTTTAATTGTTTTCTCCTAATATCTTAGGATATTTTATCTTTTTTTTTCTAGGTCTAAGAAGATGTTTTTAAGTTGGTAATGCAACTTAGGATGGAAACTGAATTAGGTATAGAACTTTAAATTCATTGAGATAGACAGATAATAGAATATTAATATCAGTTGCCAAATATGTAGGGACTGGACATTGGAAATGTATGTTATATCTTATAATTTTCATAATTGTGGCCTAATTATTCTTATTGTATTGTATTGTATTTATGCGTGCTGGGCCCATAACCCAGAGGTCGATGGATCGTAACCATCCTCTGCTAGTGTGTCTTGCCGGGCGGTGGTGGCGCACGCCTTTAATCCCAGCACTTGGGAGGCAGAGGCAGGCGGATCTTTGTGAGTTCGAGGCCAGCCTGGTCTACAAAGTGAGTCCAGGACAGCCAAGGATACACAGAGAAACCCTGTCTCGAAAAAAAACAAAAAAAAAAAAAAAAAAGAAAAAAAAGAAAATGAGCCTTTTATTGGACTAAAAGGGGGAGCTGTTGGGGGGAAAATATACCTTAAATTTAAATAGGGGGATAGGAGGGTGAGGGGGAAGAGGGGAGGAGGGTGAGACAGTGAGGGGGATAAAGGAGGGGACTGTGATTGAGATGTAACTTGAAGAAATAAATAAATGTTAAAAATATCAATAAATAAATAAAAATATGCCTATTTCCATTCCATATGATATCCAGCTTACGTACACTTCTACCAACAGTAAATGCTGGTATTATTCTCACTTATTTATTCTAGAAGATATACATTTTTATCCCATTTTGGTTTTAATTGTATTCTGCTAATATGTAATGACATTTTGTCTTTTGTTCTTTAAGATTGAACCTCGGTTTATAGCTCAGTCTGACCCCAAACTTGTGTTCCTCTTGCTTTAATTTCCAAAGCACTAGGAGTATAGCTATGTGTCATGAGGGCTGGCTCTAATGGCATCTGTCCTCTCTTCATGTGCTTATTTGACATTTGTAGAACTCTGCGAATACTTTCTCTTAGTCTGTAGCTAATCTTTCATTCTCTTTCCATTGGCTTTTGCAGATAAAAAGGTTTTTTTTAATAGGGATGTGTATGAGTGGTATGTATGCATATTTATATGTATGTTCACATGTGTGTGGGCCCATTTGAGTGTATGTACATATGGGGGCCTGGAGTTGATGTCAGGTGTTTCTTTAATCACTCTATACCTCATTATTTGAGAGACAGTCTCTTGATTGAACCTGGAGCTCAACCACACAACTAGTCTAGCTGGCCAGCTTGCAGCTGGGGCTCCCATCTCTACCTTCTGACTTACAGGGAACTGCCACGACCATGCAGCATTTATGTGGGTTCTAAGAAACTGAACTCTGATCCTCATGTTCGTTGTTTACTATTTGCTTGGCAAGAGCTTTAACCACTGAGCAACCTATTAACCCAAAAGTTGTTGATTTTTTATCAAAATTTACCTTTATGGATCATATTTTGTAGCTATAGCTGATAAATTTGTCTAGTTCTACACTTCAGGCATTCTCTCCTATCTGGAGGTATCACCATCCCAGATTTAAAGCTGTACTACACAGCAATAGTAGTAAAAACAGTGTGGTACTGGTATAGAAACAGACCAGTGGATCAATGGAATCGAATTGAAGACCCAGAAATGAACCCACACACCTATGGCCACCTAATTTTTGACAAGGAAGCCAAAATCGCACAATGTAAAATGGACAGCATCTTCAACAAATGGTGCTGGTCCAACTGGATGTCCACTTGTAAAAGAATGAATTTAGACCCATACTTATCACCTTGTACAAAACTTAAGTCCAAGTGGATCAAAGACCTTAACATAAGGCCAGTCACACTAAATCTACTAGAAGAAAAAGTGGGGAAAACCCTCAAACTCATTGGCACAGGTGACAACTTCCTGAACAGAACACCAACAGCTCAGGACCCGAGACCAACAATCAATAAATGGGACCTCATGAAACTGAAAAGCTTCTGTAAGGCAAAAGACACCGTCATTCGAACAAAATGGCAACCTACAGATTGGTGAAAAAATCTTCACCAACCCCACACCTGACAGAGGGCTAATATCCAAAATTTGCTAAGAATTCAAGAAATTAAATGCCAAGAAACCAAATAATCCAATCAAAACATGGGGAACAGACCTAAATTCACAAAGGAGGAACCCCTAATGGCCGAGAGACACTTGGAGAAATGCTCAGCATCCTTAATCATCAGAGAAATGCAACTCAAGATGACTCTGAGATTCCATCTCACACCTGTCAGAATGGCTAAGATCAAAAAACTCAAAGGACAGCACATGCTAGCGAGGGTGTGGAGAAAGGGGAACACTCCTCCATTGCTGGTGGGAGTGCAGGCTTGTGAAACCACTATAGAGGTCAGTCTGGCGATATCTTAGAAAACATGGAATAGCTCTGCCTTGGGACCCAGCCATACCACTTCTGGGTATACATCCAAATGACTCCTCACCAAATCACAAGGAAGTTTTTTCATCTATGTTCATAGCAGCCTTATTTGTAATAGCTAGAAACTGGAAACAATCCAGATATCCCTCAACTGAGGAATGGATTTAAAAAAACTGTGGTACATCTACACAATGGAATACTACTCAGCTACCAGAAACAACGAAATTATGAAATTTGCAGCCAAATGGATGGAACTAGAGAAGCTCATCCTGAGTGAGCTAACCCAGATTCAGAAGGATGCACATGGCATCTATTCACTTATAGTTGGAGTTTAGCTTTTTAAGGATATCTACACTACATACAACTAATGCATCAAAGGGAACATGGACATAGACTTGTTTGTCTGTTTGTTTGTTTTTTAGTTTTCTCTTCCTGGCAATGAGACCCTTTTCCCTAGTGGTACTGCCTTGTAGGCCCCCAGTGTATGAGGAGGCTCTTGGCCCTCATATGACTTCTGAACTGGGGTGGGGGACTGTTATGTAGGGACACTCCACTCCAGAGGAATGGGATGGAAGGGTTAGGGGGTAGAGGGTGGGAGGGTGGGGCTGGGAAGGGGGGGAAGAGGACAATATGTGGGAGATGTAACCTGAAGCAACAAATAAATAAATTTATTTAATAAAAAATAAAATGGTAACTTAACAAAAAACAAAAAAAGAGAAATTGTTAACAGTTTCAAGTTTTATGCTTAGCAATTTCACATGGATTCATACATGAAATGTGAAGTTCAGGTTCACTTTTTAGCCTATGGGTGTTGAACTGCTCTGCTGTCTTTTGTGAATCAAGCTACTTTTGCTCCATCGAATGCCTTTACTTTGGCCAAACACAGTTTGCAAACACTGTGTGGGACTACTGAATTCTCTGTGTATGACATTTAACTATGTGTCTATCTTGATTATTGTATAAGGACTGGAGGGTTTAATATAAAGAAAGTAACTCCTTTCACTTTATTCTTCTTCAATATTGTTTTAGTTAACCAAAATCCCATGTATTTCAGAATAAAGCTATCCATGTTTACAAAAATACTTACTGAGACTTGCATAGTAATCCCATGAAACCGAACAATCAATTTGGGAAGGACTTTAATTAGTTTTGTGTTCTAAGTCATGAATGCTATAAGCCTCTGCATTTATTTATGTCTTCTTTTAAAAAACATGTTCTTGATTGAAAGAATTATATCACTTACCCTCTTCCTTTTCTCTTCCCAGCCCTTCCCAGCTACCCTCATTCAAGCCCTTCCAATGTCTCCTCACTTTCAAGTTGATGGTTCCTTTTTCTTTATTGTCTTTCACATACATTTATGTACATGGATGCACAGATGTAGATAAAAAAATACAACATGCTGAGTCCATTTTTGCGGTTTGCGTGTGTATGGTTTCAAGACTTGCTACTCTGCATTTGAGAACTAATAATGGGGCTCATTCTTGGGAGAGGCTAATTCTGCTTCTGACAGTTGTCTGTAGTTCCTTTTCTAAGGATAGGTCTCAACAAAATTTTCCTCCATTGATATTGTCATCTTTCAGGTCTTTTTATGTAGTCACTTATAAGAGTGGCAGTCTCATAGCAGAGTTCCTGGTATTCTGGCTCTTGTAAGCTTTCTGTCCCCTCTTCCGAGATGTCCTAAGCCATAGACACAGGAGTTGTGATGTAGATGTATCCAGTGTGGCTAGGCTCCTCACAATGTGTTGATATCTGCATTGTGCCCAGTGTGGATTTTTGTAAGGGTTTTCATTTGCCATAAAGAGAGATTTCTTTTATCCGGTTTTGAAAGTACACTTATCTGTGGGTATAAGGATAAGATTTAGAATGTAATAAGGAATTATGCTGGTGTTCTTTTACTTTGTTCATCAATGCCTTGCACATTTCAGCATGAATCTCTTGTCTGCATTTTTCTAGAATCACATATACATATTTCATTTTCTTTGAAAGATTATAAATAAAATTGTGCTCTAAGTTCAGTTTCCACGTATTCACCGCTAGTATTTATGAATGCAATTAGTAAGATGTGCTGATTTAGTCTATGAATTTCAGAATATAATTCAATTAAGAAATTCAAAATACTTCTTCACCTTAGGCTCAGGAAATGTTGCAAAAGAGGGAGTGGAATAAGAGTCACAGGATAAGGGAGTTTGCTGTGAAATTGTGTCTGCTACATATCAGAAGCTACACACATACAAAATATCAACAACAAGACTTCCCAAATGTCAGCTGGACAAGAATGATAACATTGATCATGACAAACTAGACAGAGAAGAGTCCATGAGGTCTCAACTCTAAATGAAGAGCTATAGGCAACTGAGGAAATCTGGGAACAGGAGAGGTGGTCCTCCCTCAGGGAAGAGCACAAAAATGAGTTTCTAAGTGCCAAATGGTAAGCCCTGAAAACATACATACAAGTAACATTGTATGGGTTCACCAAGTTATTTTTAAGAATGTCTATAAATATACAAATTCATATATACATGTAATAACAAGATAAAAGAGGCCATGAATTAAAAGGAGAATGTGAAAAGGCATATGGCAGGATTTTGAGGGAGGAAAGGGAAGGAGAGTGTAATTAAATTATAAGCTCAAAAAATAAACAAAAATTACAACTGGGTATAGTATTGAATTATTAATAAATACTGAACAGTGTTCTGATGACACAAATTTTAGGTTTTTTAGATTTACTTCTTTTATATGTATGAGTGAATTTTGCCTGCTTGTATATCTGTATAACATATGCATGCCTGGTGCCGGTAGAGGTCAGAAGAGAATGTTGAATCCCTTGTAACTGGAGTTAAGGAAGGCTATGAAATTCAATGTGGGTTCTAGGTCTCTACAAGAAGAAAAAGTTTTCTTAATCACGGAGCCATTTCTCCACCTTCAAATTCTAGATTTTTAAATGCTTCTTACCCCATTGGGACCTGAAAAAGACAGATTGTTGATTTAATTTCCTGAAAATAATTGTCTATATATATTTTTACATTAATATATGTGTGTATTATAGTATATGTTTACTTCATTATAAAAATGCAAACTAGCCTAGAATATGTATTTTTCAGAATATATAAGAGTTGACAAGCCATTCCACCATCCATTTAATACAAGTAAGCTCTAGTACTATCCTTTGTTGGTTGTGTGTATTTTTGCTTATTACTGAAATTTGAGTCTGTGTTGCATTTTATTTCTGCTGGCCATTTATAGTAAGTGCTTTAAAAAAGACTGATTTTCATTAGTGCAATCTAGCTAGGATTTTTGAGCTTTCTTCCTTTAAGGCTAATATGAGACCTTTTACTTCTTTTTACTTGTTTGAAGTTCAGCATGCCCACCAGATTTGCTTTGGTCACCAAAAGTGATACATCATTATATCTGGGTGCAAATTTTAAGGATGCATGATTTGCCTAATTCCCTCCTCCCTGCCACAGGAATAATAAAGTAGTGCAGATATTCAAGTGAAGCCTCTGTTTTTGAATGACCTAGATAGGCAAAACTCCAGGGATATGCATTTTAGCTCCTTAAGTGAGTGACAAAGGAAGCTCTTTGTGTTAAGGTTGTGAAATTTGGTAGTTACTTATTTTTGCAGCACAACTTGCCTGTTAGTGACTGTTATCACCACTTAACTCTGTTTCCTAGAATTTTACAAAAAAAAGTAAATATGCAAAGTAACTTGTAGCATCTTGGAATGAGAACTAATAACAGCACATAATTTTTGTTGTTTTTTTTTGTTTTTGTGTTAGATATTGACCTGAGTGCCTAGTGCATGTCAACCATATTATAATATCAAACTGAATCCAAGCCTAGAATCAGACTTTTTTGTTTCAATATAGTCTTTTTAGTTATGTTGTCAGATTTCGATTCGTGCCTTTCAGTTGTTTCTAGCCAAGAAAAATAACTCAAGGAACTTTTTATTTGTGCTTTGTGCTATATATGAATAGAATTTTTATAGAAAGAATTTTCTCTTTGTGTGATTTTTAAGTGATTGTTTTCCCAAAACATCACATCCTCAGATTTACAATAAAGGCCACTGCAAAAGAAAAGTATTGTTTATAGGAAATCTTGGAAATATACTGATTTCTTCAATCTAAATAAACACATTATGTTGTACTATATTATACTAAGATTCTAAAGATAAAATAGTGACTTTCTTGCTCCATTGTAATAATGTGTCCACAGTTGCAATGAGTGGGTCACATGGGCAGAATATAAAATCCTTAATTCTAATCAACATTTGTGTTGTCTCACAACGTTTCAAGAAGTTTTACTTTCTTTTTCAAATTTATTATCCAAGAATGTTGCAAAAGCAAACTGGAGATAGAATATGTTCAAGTATCGTGCTATGCATAGCTAAACGCAGTGCAGGAAGCGGCTCTCTAGGACCTGTATTGGTATGCAATATTTAATCACTTCACCAGACTCCACTTGCTTAAACAGCGTGCTATAGGATTCTAAGATCCGCACAGTCACTTAGAGCTATCATGGACTTCCCAGAGTATTCATTTTTATTCCCTGAGTTAGGCAACTGATTACTTCATTATCCATATTTTTTCCATTAGAACCAACATAGGGACAATTTCGTCTTAACCACAGCTTCTAGCTTTCTCAGGTGAGTAACATGATACAATCCAAAGAACCAAGGAACTTAGAATCAAATGTAACTTGACTTGGATTTTTAAAAAGTTATATAAACTTTCCGAGCCTGTTTTCTTATATGTAAAAATGGTTGATAATGATATTGATGTTACTATTCAGTGGTCTAATGTAGGCAGTGTCTGGCATATCATAGATACATAGCAGTTGTTCCTACTTTCACTCACCCCTCTTTGCCTCCATTCACTTAATCTAAATGTGAGAGCTATTTGACAGTGTGTAAAGTCCTTTATTAGCTACACGGTTTAACTGGTTTCTAATTTTTCTGTCTTTAGAAGAGAGGGAGTCTTAGAATGAGGTCGAGGAAGAGAATGGCAACATGTCTTCAGGTGAAACAGTGCATGAAAATCCTTGCACACAAGTACATAAGCATCAAGTGTTGTCCTGATACCTAGAGAATATCATAAAATGCTAGAAGCAGATTCGGAGCTACGGTCTTCTCTATATTCATGATAAGTGGACTAGGAAATAAGCCACAATTCAGAATAGAATTAGGAGAAGCCACTTGGATATTCTCAGATCCAAAAAGCCTGTTCTTTCAGTTCTCAAGGTAGAAAATGGTGTTTTGGATTATTAAAGATGCTGGAAACTCATCATAGGAGCTACATCCCAGTGGAAAGAGCGGAAAGCAGAGAATCTGCAAAGCATTGATCGCCCAACACTAACTCAAGGTCTGAGGGAATCCTGCCCACATGATCTGCCTGGATTAAACAAGGATATTTTTTTCTCCCAAATTTGAATGAGATCTGAATAGTCTTTTGTTTTCATTATTGGGAGATTTCACACAAAAAATGTTGCTTCTAGTTTACATTACTTAGAATTGCTAGTGACATGGGACTGGCATTCCTGGATGATAATAGAGTCTGTGGAAGTGCAGAGGTAGGTGGCTGCTTCCAGGGAGCTTACATACCCAATAACTGTGACAGTTCCCACCACAGCTTGTTGTCTCATCGGCTATACTCTGGCGTCTGTTACTCACCACTGTCACCTTTCTAGCCCCAAGAGGCACTTGAATATGAAGCATGATAATGCAAAGCTGGCTCTCTAGGGAGAAATGAAAGCTTTAATTTATAACAATTTCCAATCTCTATGTGTAAATAGTGCCAAAATAGCCAACTTCTAACTAACAACATGGCAATACATTGTCACTTGGTGTAAAGTTGGTAAAATGTGTGTGCAATCCCTTTACAGGCTGTTAAGAGCTTGTAAGAGTTCCTCTGGCTGGGACTTGCTCAGAAAGTTTCAGCAAGCTATTGGCGTGGTCAAGAGCAAAAGTCAGAAGATGCTATTCACAGGCTAGGATTCAGAAAGTATCCAAAAAGAATCTGATCCAACTACTTCATTGAAAGCCATCATTACATCCACACTGTTGCCTTGTTCCTTTCCTCTTTTTTAGGAGCCCAAAGGCCAATTATGTAGCCATTGGATATGGATAATCTTCAAGGAAGATGTGGACTGAGGGATGGTTGGAACTAGTATTATGAGGTCAAGATGCAAAGGACCACACTTATAGTACTACTGTGTTCTTCTCACTGACCACTAGACCCCTTTTTACTCTGAGAGGAAGAAATTAAAGGAACTGACTGGAATGAGCAGAGGGCTGCCTATTTAAAGCTCGGATCAGAACGAAAATTAATATGCGTTGTGGCTCACACGCAGGAATCTCTTCTCATACTACAAGTGGGAGACTGCTGACTTCATAAGCAGATGGCAAAGGACTCCTCAGAGTATGTGTATGGAGTAGTAGCCTACAAAATGAAAACTTAGCCTAAATCTGATTAATTTACAGAAAGAGGGCTCAGATGTGGGTGAGACTGAAACAATCAGGCTTCTAAGCCAGGTTTCTGACTGCCAGCCTGGGCCTTCCACTTGTTCTTTCCCAAGATGTTACGAAGAGAAAGATTCAGTCCACCAACTACTTTCATTGCCAAACTCGCAACATGGATAATCATTTTTGACTGAATCATCTGTCAACACAGTTGACACAATTGTGTCAACACAGTCAAACACTCATCTCCAGTTTTCTCTGTGTTTGAATGATTGAAAAACTTAGCAGAGAATCTGTACATCCAAAAGTTTTTACCAAGAAAATCTAACAAGTCGTTCTTACACCAGCTTGCAAGCAAGTGTCCAGGTCTTTTTCTTCTCTTTTCATATTACAGACAATATTATGTTCTTGTCACAAAAGAAATACCATCAGAACCCTGAAGGATTCCTTAGCTGCATCTTAGGAGTCTTAGCTTTACTGTTTATCCCTGCCTTGATAAGCAACATGCCAACTTCCTGCTTCCTGTGGGCCTCAGTTTTCCCATCCACAAAGTGAAGGAGTTGAATGCTCAGAGCAACTCAAGCTCAATTGTAAATTCACACAGCAGGTGTCCATTCACGTGACTCTTGGGGCCCTCCCAGTCTCTTTCTTGGGCTGCACAACATTTTGGTATCCAATTGCCAGAAACATACTTATATGCCTGAAAACCTGCATGCCTCTTTGAAGGCATGAAATTATTTCTACAGCCATTTATTTAGACAGCCAGCCCCAAATTTCTGTTCTCATCAGAGACCTATTTTTATTGTCTTTGAATTTTTCTGATAACCTCTTATGTCATAAAAGCCTCCTTAAACTGAGAAATGAAAAAGAAAGAGCATCACATCTTTAACAAGAAATGGCCTAAACCCAAATAAACCTTTTACTAGATTATGGGCTCCAGGCTTACTCCTCAAGGGACTCTTGTGAAATCAGAGACAGAAAACTTGAGAACAATCAGACAAAGAGAAATGTCAAGCAAAAGGCTTGGGTTTGTTTAATTTGATTGTTTTCAAATCCACTATGAGTCGAAGGGGGAGGGAAAGTGAAAAGAACACAGAGAAACCCACCCATCCACCCCCAGCTACAAAGTCCATGTGCTAAACCAGGTTTTTCTGTCACTTAGAGTTCAGCTTTCTCCAATATTAATGGAACTTAAGCCAAACAAGAGTCCTTTTTATGCTTTCTTCCCCAGCTCCCTGCTTGCTAAGTCCTATGCAAACTTTCAGCAGTTTCCAAGCGCACGGCTGTGAAATTATCAGGATTGGATTAATGCCAGTACAAACCAATTTATTGGGGTCCTGAAATTAAGTAAAACCTAGAAAGCTTGATTAATTGTGGCACAGCACAGCAAGGAGCATTCAGGAGCACAGCAGGCAGGCCAGAGTGCACACCCCAAAGACTCCATTCCAACTCCTGATTTTCAGAGTGCGTGAAGTAGAGTCCCTTCTCTGGACAGGACTCTCAGCTGCTCTTACCACATTCATCCAGAACAAAAATGTCCTTTCTGAGTGCAGCAGGGAAAATGGTAGTTAGTGGGTCTTAGCTACCTATGTAATCAGCCAATCCCATAATAGTAGTCCTTGGGATTAATTTCATTTAATTTAATTATCATCTTTACGCAGCCCATTTGACAAGCTCTTTTTCCCCCCTGAAACAACACTGGTTAACTATGCTTTGGAGAGTCCTTGTGGAGATCCAGTACTTCTGTGGTTTCTTAGGATACCTTATCACGTGGGACAAGAAGACAGAGAATGATTCTTTGGCAAAAAATGTAAAAGTAATGGAGTGTGTGTGTGTGTGTGTGTGTGTGTGTGTGTGTGTGTGTGTGTGTGTGTGTGTGTGTTATAAAAACAGTATGATGTCCCGCAGAGACCAGTCTTTTTCCCTTCAGTTCCTATTTGGATGAATACTAGATGGATTCATAGCCAAAATGACACATCATTCCAAAACACTAAATATATTAATACGTAAAGGCTTTAATATTTTTCAATCTTAGCTCTTAAAAGTGAGAAGTGGCAACAAGAAGAGTTCTTGATTATGGAAGAAATGGCTCATTGCAATTTACAATGGGTCAGCAGGTAGAGGTTTCCAGTTCCTTCTCAGCTACCTACCACATGAGTTTCTAGAGCATTAGGCCCAGTAGTTGGTGATTCCTTTTGTCAACCCCAAGCTTAAAACTCTCTGGGGACATCCAGAGGTAGTGCTTTGCATTATCCTCTGGTGCAGCCATACCTTTTGTAAGCCTTGAAGTATATCCTCTCTGCTATACTCACCCATAAGTGTAGGCTGACTCCTAAAAATATAAATTTCCCCTGATAAGAATCATCCGAGCCTTGTAGTAGTCCCCAGAATGTGGGGATTAGTGGTAGAAGGACATAAATTCCAAAATGTATGTATGTGACATGGAGCTTAGAATGGAGTTCAGGAGACCTTCATCTAAGCGCTGGTGGTGCCATTTGCCAGCTCTATCCTTTTACGAGTCACAATCTAGTCATGCTCATCTTTACAACCAAAGGACAACTGAGTTAAATGAACTTAGAGGATCTTTCTAACTTCAGGACTTTCTAGAATGGCATTCATTATTAATCGTCAAAGTATTAATTGAATATATTAAGCATTATGTTAGTCAGCTTTTGTCAACTTGACACAAGCTAGAGTGATCTAGAAACAGGGAACCTCAAATGAAAAATTCTTGCCATCAAATTGGTCAATGAGCTTTTATGCAGGGCCATTTTCTACATTAATGATTGATTTGGGAGGGCCTAACCCACTATGGGCATTTGATCCTGAGATGTGTAAGAAAAGCAAGCCAAGAAAGGTACAGAAAGCAAACCAGCATGAAGCATTGATCCATGATGTGTTTCAGTTCCTGCCTACAGAGTCCTGCTCTGAGTTCCTGCCTTGACTTCCCTCAGCAAGGCATTGTGACCCCGGATTTCTAAGATGAAATAAACTCTTTTCTCTCCTATGTTGTTTTTGGTCAGTGTTTTAGCATAGCAGTAGTAACTAGGACAGGTACTCAAGGTGTGCCAGGCATACAGCTACGTCTTTTAATGTATGCACTCTTTCATTTGGACCTCAAATAACCCTCGTGTGTAGGTTCTAGTACTGTCATTATATCAGTTATAAAGAAAATAACTCAGATAGGAAAAGGTATAACCAAAACACACAAGTCGTGTGTCTGAATGTCAAACCTTCATTTTTTATCCCTCTCTAGTCCCCACATCTTGTTAACGTGCCTCCACATGTTAAAGATCATCAGCCATGTGTCCATAAATTCCTTGCTATGTACTACTAAACTCTATTTTCATTCTCTACATTCTACCTAACAGTGAGCCCCTGGTTCCCCATCACCAGAATCCTAACTCACCAGAACTGCACCTACCGTATTCATTTCTCCTCATTTGTCTCTATCATGTTGTTTTACAGGCAAATAAATAGAATAGCCAGGGGAACAAAACCTATAGACATCAACTCCTAAAAAAGTAAGTACAGCCACCTACTCTCTTTTGAGGTTGAATTGGAAGACTGTCTGGTTATATTCATGACCCCTGGAAACTGTTCTCAAGCAGAGACAGCCAAACCAATAATATTTAGAAAAATAACAAAATTTGACTGTATTTAGCTCTGCAGAAAAATCCTGATGGTTGTTCATGGTTAAATATTAATGTTTCAGCTGTTTCTGGCTATCTGAGTGGCAGGCTGTAGATTTGGTTAAATGGTCCTCTACAAAAGCAATCTTTGCTGTAAACTTTTTTCTCTTTAAAATGTGTATTTTATTAATTCTTCCAAGAATTTCATACATGAACGCAATATATTTTCATCATATTCATCCCCTACTCTTCCTCAAACTTCTTCCAGACTCGTCCCTTATTCTCCTATCCCCTCCCTACTTCATGTCTTTTATTCTCTTATAATACACCAAGTCTAGTTTGTGCTACTATTTAATCATATGGTGGTGGCGGTGGTCGGGCATCTACTGAAGCATGGTCAACCTACTTGGGGCACGCCCTTAAAGAAAACTGACTCTCCCTTCCTCAGAAGCAATCAACTGTCAAAAGCTCCTCAGCTTGTGGTGTGTGCTCTTGAGCTAATATTCATGCTGGAATGTTAGCTGGCTTGATCTTGTTTAAATCTTATTCAGGCAACCACAGTTGCTGTGAGTTCATGAGTGGAGTGTTGTCCAGAACATAGTGTTTGGTTCTGGTCAGGATGTCCAGAACATAGTGTTTGGATCTGATCCTTTCTGACCTCTGGCTCTTGCAATCTTTCTTTCCCCCATTTCTACAAAGTTCTCTGAGGTTTGGGGAATTGGTATGATAAAGCTGTCCCATTTGTAGATGAATATTTTACAGATACTTATTTTATGTACTTTGACGAGGTATGAGTTCCTGCATTAACAACCATTCATGGCACAAAGCAACTTCTCTGATGAAATCTAAAAGTTGTACTAATCTATGAGTATAGAGGCACAGATTTAGAGGAAAGGTTGGTGGTGGTGGTCGGGCATCTACTGGAGTGTGGTCAACCTACTTGGGGCACATGCTTAAAGAAAACTGACTCTTCTTTCCCCAGAAGCAATCAACTGTCAACAGCTCCAATGTCCATTTAGCAGAATAATAGCAGTAGGCTCATTCCTACTCCCCAACCATGGGATCTTGGGCCAGATTTCATTATCAGGAATGTGTATACTCCTATAGTGCAGACCTTAAATGCAATTAGAAAGCAGTTGGTTACCCCCATACAATTTGCGCCACAGTTGCACCAATGAGCATCTCTTGCCAGTCATTGTATAGTCATTCAGTGATTGTATAGCTTACAGAGTTATATAGTGAATAAAACAGTTAATGACTTTTCTCCCCTAGCAGATTACATAGCACCTCCCAGTACCAGGAAAGCTAGACAGTACAGAGGAAGCTTCCCAGTAAGTATGAACTTGATTTCTCTATGTCTTGTGGTCAAAATGTGTATTGTCTTCAGCAACAGCCTATATGAATGTTAGATCTATACACCATTTAAAACTAAGAGGAATGTGTATATTCCCATACACGTGAACAAGCCAAGAAGGAAAACAATTTTTTCTTATATCACACATCATGTTACAAGCAGGTCCAGACTTTGACCTAGACTCCAAGCTACTTCCATTATATAATAGAAACAAGACTTTGGCTATATGCACAGGCTTGTTAAAAGGTACACAGCCAGTCATGGACCACATGCAAGGCTCATCTGCTTGCTTTGCTTCCCTCTCATATTTCCACTCACCCACTGGCATTAGTCATGCAGAGGTTTCATGCCTTGATTGTGTAAGAAATGGAACATTCTTAAGTCTTCCATAGTTCACTTTATTTCTATATTATATATGTATTGAATTCAGTTTATCAATTGTAATTTATCAGTCTTAATCACTTTTGTCATTTCATATCACATACACACACACATGCACGCACACACGCATGTATACACACACACACCACATTTCTACAGAGCTGTAACCAAGTTTCTGGAGATTTCCCAAAACTTCCTTAAAATGGAGATTGGCTGATGTAGGTGAGAGATATCGACATCTATGTGAATGTGTCACATCCCATCTGGTCAATCATGCTACTATTGTGTTCTTTGTTTTCCCTGCAAGGCTTATCTAGGGTCAGCTATTTTTCAACTTTTTTCTTCATTTCTTTCTCTACTACCCTCTATCTTATTTACCTGTTAACTGAAATACTGTTTTTGTCACTTTTCCTTTATTTTCATATTATTTTATCGCATCTTTTGCACCACAAAATAGTATTTTTTAAACACATGATTTTATACTGTTAAAAGGGTGTTATGTCTTACCTTTTATGGATTTATTTCTTTTATCTAGCATCATACCACTAACTCTATCAACACTATTGTTTATAAATCACTCATTTTGACATCCATGACAGTCCATCATGTAGGTATATTATAGGTTACTTATCCATCCTCACAATAATGAGCATTTAGGTGGATTATGTTTGAACTTGAAAATTCATCAATTCACTCACTTCTTTCTCACATTATTTGTGTGGTGATGGCTCTACTCTGAGGTGATAAATGCTCCCTAATGAATCTATCTAAATGGGCAATGGAGTAATAGGAAACATCTGGTATAAAAGTGAAAATTGGTTAATATTTCAAAAATTATCCAGATTTGACTAGAGAGATGGCTCAGGAGTTCCTGTTCTTTTGGAGGACCCAAGTTTGGTTCCCAGCACCAATGTGAGGCAGCTCACAATTACCTGTAATTCCAGCTTCAGGATATCTGATGGCCCTGGCCTCCTTGAACATTGAACTCATGTCTACAAACTCACACACAGACATATAATTTAAAGGAATAAAATGTTTTAAAAAAATAGCCAGAGTCAAACTCAAGGGATTTTACTTAATCATACCCTAACATTGGTCCAAAAGATCAGTGTCAGGGGAAAGGAGTGTGGAAATATCTCCTGCCATTAAGCCTTTATACTTAAAAAGCATCTGAAAGTACTTGCTTTGCAGAAGCATTGTCTCCGTACTAAAAATACACTATGTGAGTTAGTATATTTTGTTTACCTCTGTGAGGAAACAGCATAGGTGGGCTGGAGAAAGTTAACGAATAATTTCTCTGGCTCACCCACACAATTGGCACCCTTCAGTATCTCTCCATGTATCAAAGAACACTGACTCTGCTAAAGTTATACTATTATTAGTGCTAATGCAATTGGAATTTAGATTTCTTTACACATTTCCTTTCCTCTGTCACTATGAAGCACACTATGATACTGACAAGTGTCACTAAGAGGGAAAATACTGGAAACAATTTCCCTGGAGATTCTGGGTGTGAAATGTGTTTATAAAAGGAAAGAAGGTTTAGATGGTTTACAAAATTATTTAAAGATTTGGTTTGTTTTGAGAATTTTCTTTCTTTTCAATTCCACAGTCTACAGCTTATAAATGTTGATATGCGGAAAATATCAAGGAGCTTTAGTGGAGTGAGGGCAGCATGCATGAAACTATTTTCACTTTTTCAGCAAGTAGGTAATTAGCTTCCTAGTCTTAATTTAACTGTTAGTTTTCCAACATCAATTCAAAAAAAATCTTCAAAATGATACCATATGCTTGCATATGGAGGACTATGATATTTTTTCAAATAAAAAAAAACAAATTGAAAATTATTTTGGGAAAGTATTTTTTCTTAATTCTCTACCAGGCTTCTTCCAATATAATCCTTATAGAAAATCAGAGTTCAAAACTGGTTAAGCTTTATTATATTTTAATAAACTTTTAGTTTATATTAATACTACATTATAAAAATGTTGTGAATGCAATTTTATATTTACAGAAAAGGTATAAAATCAGTAAGTTTCCATATACATTTCAACCTATCTTCACTAATCACATATTATATGGTATGTTAGCACATATGTCAAAATTAAGAGATTAATATTGGTACCTGCTTAAGCTCTAGCTTTTATGCAACTTTCCCAACTAGTATCCTTTCTATATTTTGGGATTCTATTCATGTTAAAAGAGAATTTAGAAAATTACATGTTAAATGGGGAAAACCAACAAGCTATAAATGAGAGAAGACCCTTTATATTCTAAGCACATCATTAAATGCATTTGACAATTTCCTTATGAATATGTGTTGAAATGATAAGAGAAAAGGGACAACAATGGAATGATGGAAATAAAAACAAGTTGTCATTTAAGATGGCCTTTGAAGCTTCCAGTTCAGGACCAGATTGATTTCTCATGTCCTGTGTGACCCAAGTATGTAGTGTATCCAACAATAAGGTCTTATCATCAAGTTCTGGAGGTTAACCAATAGAAATGGCAGTAGCCTCTATTATTTGGGGGGGAGGTCTTTAAAAACCTCTTGACCAATAACTCAAAAAGAGGTATCTGACAATTGCCATGGGGCTTTTTGTTTGATAACCTATGGTGTCTGACAGAGGTACTATTCCCTTTATAGGGGATCTCCATTAAACTGATATATAATATGTGCATATGTATGCTATATATTAGGAACAGTAGTTTTCATATAGCTTTTCCCAAGCATCTTTAATGTTAGTTATCTCTCTCCTACTCTGACCTCCTATTCCTCTCCTAAATTAAACTACAATCCTTAATTCCACCTGTGTTCTACTATCCACTTTGAATTAAACTCTTACAGCTCCCAATGACACCGTTTTAGCATTCTAGCACCTACAGCCTCTTTACAGTTTCCTAGCTTCTACAGGAACTGTGATTTAGACACGCAGATTCAAAGATTTCAAGCTAAAATCCACATATGAGAAAGAACATACACCATTTGTCTTTATGAATCTGAGTTCTCTCAATCAGTCTGAGTACTTCTAGTTGCATTCACTTACCTGTAAGTTTCCTGATTTAATTTCTCTTTAGAGCTGAAAAAAATTCCATTGTGGTTAGATACGATACATTCCTTTATCTATTCATCACTTAATGGACACCTAAGCTGTTTCTATGTCCTAGCTATTGTGAATAGAACAGCAATGAATGAAGATGAACTAGTATCTCTATATAGGATACAGAATTCTTTGGGTATATACTAGGAGTGATATAGTTGTGTTATATGGTAATTCTTTAACTAACTTCCTGGGGAAACACCACACTGATTTCCATAGTGCTTAAACAGTTTTCACTCATATCAACAGTGAATAAAGGCTCTCTTTTCCACACGTTCTCACCAGCAATTGTTGCTTTTTTTCTTGATCTTAGCCATTTTTACTAGAATAATATGAAAACTCAAAGTAATTTTAACTTTCAAATAAAGATGTTATTTAGGCTTCTGGGGGAGAAAATTCACTAACAGAATTACCCAGCAATGAGCCATGGAAAGTATAATCATGATAGGCCTAAAATACTTCCCCATTAATGCAATAGTGATGTGAATGTTATGGTGGTAACCATTCACTTTATGATTGGATTTAAGGCCGACTGAACAGGACAGAATTCATGTCTGATAAAATAAACTGGACCAAGAATCCATAGTTGGATAAGCCGTAGGCCTCAGGAGAGAACCTAATTCTATTCTATTTCTTTGTAAAATAGACATAATATCAAACTACCTTCTAAATATTTGCCTTCACAGCCATCAAGTAGTGGCACTATCAATACTCAACAGAGTGTGTTCTTTTCTGCAATGGATAATTATTAATGTAGAGATACATAGTTGACCAACATGTAGAGAATAAGTGGCTCTGGAGTACTCAGCTCTCAAGGCAAGTGTCATCATTGAAGTGGGGATGGAAAGATTGGGTGAACTCCTCCGGAACAGCGTTTTCCAGACATAGTGGGGCTGTTTCATACATTGTCTCACAGTCACCATTGTTGCCAGCCAAAATTCTAGCTTAGGTTGGGGATGGGCTCATGTAGTCCAATCCTTAGCTAAGGAGATATTGTCAATTGATGGTGTCTGAGGAAGTGAGTTTTTTCCAAGGATGTGGCCCCTGGTGGGTTTCCCATGCTCCAACAAATTACCTCATTCCTCTGCACACGTTGGCAGCACTAAGTAGACTCAGTTGGGGGGTGGGGTGAGTGGACTTGAAACTGAGTGGGTGTTGTGGTGGGAATATCTGGAAGGTGATATAGGAGAATGGTGGCAATATGATCAAAATACGTTGGATACAAACATGAACTCCCCCAAAATAAAATATTTTTAAATGTCAAATATTGATGGTTTCATTGGGAGAGCCTTTCAAAATGAGCAAGTTCAGGAAAGTGCATAAAGCACTCATTAAATAAACGAACTTTTACATTAAAACCTAGTAAACTCGATTTCTAGTCTTTACTATCATTATACATCTATGAGACCTTTTAAAAACCCCAATCAACTAGCTCTCTTCCAGTTTCCTATAAAATGGGAACAGGGTTTTACATATTTAGTCTTATGAAAGAATTGTTTGAAGGAGCTAATGACACAGCATACATGAAGTTTGCCTTCATCAAAAGAAGACAAAGGCATTTATCTGCAAGATATCATTAATATAAATAAGACTGTGTTCATGTTCAAAACAAAGTAGTTTGATTTTTCTATCAAAAACTGTTTTCTCTCATCATTTAAGCTGCCATAATTGACAAGTGGGAAAATTTATTCAAATGGCATAAGCTTTTAATCATCAGTCTAGTGATCTAAGAAGGTACACCATAGTCACTATAGTGAATAATAATACATCTTATACTTGAACTTTGAAAACAGAATAATCTCATATCATACACTCTCAGAGAAAAACTATATGAAATGCTGTATTCATTAATTAGCTTGATTTCCCTAATCACTTTACAATTCAATCTTAGATCAAAAGATTTCTTTAATTTCATCTAAAGTAAATACTATTTTCTTTTAATTATACTTCAATAAAACTGGGTTGGAGAGGTAGTTGCAAATCCTTAGTTTGGCATTGCTGATCTCTTATATTTTTGGTTGTGAGCCTAGCCTTTAACAACTGAGCCATCTTTCCAGCCCAGCATTGTTGATCTTAATCACAATGTTTCTACCTTTTAAAATTCTTTGAATTGCAATGATGAATTGGTTGTGACCTCTTGAGGTTAAGATATGTCCATCTTCTAAAGAAAGGCATCAGAGAAAGAGACAAAACTGGCTAAGACATGAAAAAGTAAATTAACTAGATGTTGTAACTATGCAAATGAACAAAGAGTTCTCAGTTACCTTTATAGTACTGACTAGATATTATTGTATTTTCAATGACAGAAATTTGAGAAGCAGTTTTTATTAATTTTCATATTTATAATTTTCATATTTATGTACGTTGGATATTAAAACATTATGTAGATTGAACTATGAGGAGTTTCTTTTTAAAAAATGAAAATGGACCTTTTCCAGGTTCCACAATGAGATAACTAAATATATGAATCCAGGTAATAATTGGGATTCAAATAGTAACTCAAAGAACCTGATTTTTGTTAATCAGCGGGCATAGCTAATTCTAGATAGTGTAGAAATTTATTTAGCCTGACTTCTGAGTTAGTGTTGACTGTCCTAGTGAGCTTTTAGCTACTACTTTGGCTACTTTGTTAATTCATGCTTTAAAAAGAGGCTTTGATGGCAGTCTCAGTCATCTGTCTCACTTGGAAGTTCTCTTGTTTCATTAGGAAACTGTCCCAGGAAGTTTTAGTAGATTGCCCAAAGTCATACTGTTTTGAAAATGCTGACCAATAACTCTTCTGCATGAGTGATTTAAATGACCACAACAAGTGTGTTGATCTGAAGGGAGAATGAGATACTAGTTTTGACCTAATTCATTCAGTTAGGAATAATATTAAGAATAAATAATCACATATCCTCTCTCATACCACTAGGCCATTATTTATTATTGTAGCATGCAGGGTTCACAGCTAAGTAAGACTGATGATCACTCTTCTAATCTGGTAGTCTACATAGTATCATCTTTTAACAGTGTGAAAGCTAGATGGTTGGGAAGAAGCTTCCGGGTCAGTAGCAGCTTGAGTTTTCCATGTTCTATGACTTAAACACATAGTGTCTTTAGCAATAGGACCATTCCATCGAGTACTGGGGTCAACGAAGAACAATTGGAATAGTCTATAATACTTTGAGGTCTGTGAGATTTCATTGAACAGCCCATTCTTCGCACTGGGATTTTTATTTATGATCCTGTAGTTTCTAGTTGGGACATCATCTCCCTATTACAAGGTAACTCCATTTAATCATTTTTATACATGAATATATTTTAGGAAGCTCCTAGAGTAGTAGGTTTTCATATGATTTCATATCTCTTTTCTATCTTGCCCACCCATGTTCTCATAATATCCTTTTTGTTTCATTATTTCCTTTTCTCCTTCAAATCTTTGTGTTTTTTTTTATCTCCCTTTCCTTGGATGACTCCTCCCCATGGCCCTTTACCAGTTTCCTGACTTCTAAGAGTACTCTAAATGAAACACATATATCTAAAAATTCGAAGCTGATGTCCACAAATGAGAGAACATATACAACATTTGTCCTTTGGAGTCTGTATTACCTTATTCAGAATTATCATTTCTAGATCCATCCATTTACCTGTGAATTTTGTAATTTCATTTTTATTACCAGCTAAATAATATACTATCATGTCAACAAACCACATTTTCATTATACATTCATCAGCTGGTGGATATCTAGGCTCTTTTATTTGCTGTTGTGTGTGTGTGTGAATAGAGCATAATAAACATTGATGAGCATCTGTAGTAGGATACAGAATCCTAGGGATATATGCCTATAACAGGACCATGTTGTAGATCTATTTTTGACTTTTTGAGGAAATTCTATCATTGGTTCTTGACCTTCCTAATGTTGTGACAATTTATTGTAGTTCCCGTGTTGTGGTGGTCCCCAATCATAAAATCATTTTTTGCTACTTCATAACTGTAGTTTTGCTACTGTTATGAATTGTAATGTAAACATCTGATATACAGGATATCTTATATGCAAGCCCCAAAGGGGTTGGGACCTACATGTTGAAAACCGATACTGTACAGTAATTTCCATAGTGGCTGCTCCAGCTTTCATTCTCTTTAGCAGTGAACAGGTGTTCCCCTTTCTCCATATACATGCCAATTTTTTTTGTCATTTGTTTTTTGGATCTTAGTCATCCTGGTTAGAGTAAGGTGAAATCTTAGAATAGTTTTGATTTTAAATTCCCTGATAGCTGTGGATAATGAAATTTTAAAAGAATGCTTCTCAGCCATTCGGGTTTTATCACTTGAGAACTCTGTTTAAGTCCATGTCACATTTGATTTTTGTAATTTTTCTTAAATATATTTTGAATTGAAATAAAATTGCATCACTTTCCCCTTCCCTTTTTTCCCTCCAATCTCTACTACCTAAACTCTCTCAAAACCATCCCATGTAAAGAACTGTGTTGGTATTTTGATGGGAATTGCATTGAATCTGTATATTGCTTTTGGTAGGATGGCCATTTTGATTATGTTGATCCTACCTATCCATGAGCATGGGAGATCTTTACGTCTTCTGATATCCTTTTCAATTTCTTTCTTCAAGGACTTGAAGTTCTTGTCGTACAGGTGTTTCTCTTGCTTGGTGAGAGTTACTCCCACGTATTTTATATTGTTTGTGGTTATTGTGAAGGGTGTTGTTTCCCTAATTTCTTTCTTGCCCCATTTATCTTTTGTGTAAAGAAGGGCTACTGATTTTTTGTGTTAATTTTGTATCCAGCCACATTGCTGAAAGAATCTATCAGCTGTAGGAGCTCTCTGATGGAATTTTTGGGGTCACTTACATGTATTATCATATTGTCTGTGAATAGGGATAATTTGACTTCTTCCTTTCCAATTTGTATCCCCTTGATCTCCTTTAGTTGTCTTATTGCTCTAGCTAGAACTTCAAGTACTATGTTGAAGAGGTGTGGGGAGAGTGGGCATCCTTGCCTTGTCCCTGATTTTAGGGGAAATGCTTTAAATTTCTCTCCATTTAATTTGATGTTGGCTACCAGCTTACTGTATATCACCTTTATTATTTCTAGGTATGGTCCTTGTATGACAGTTCTCTCCAAGACATTTAACATGAAAGTGTGTTGGATTTTGTCAAATGTTTTCAACATCTAATGAGATATCACATGGTTTCTTTTTTCTTTCAGCTTATTTATGTAGTGGATTGCATTAATGTATTTTCATATGTTGAACCACCCCTGCATTGCTGGGATGAAGTCTACTTGATCATGGTGTATGAATCTTTTGATGTGTTCTTGGATTTGGTTTGCAAGTGTTTTATTGAATATTTTAGCATCTTTACAGACCTTGAAAGAATAACTCTCAACTTCATATGGAAAAACAAAAAACTCAGAATAGCTAAATCAATCTTGTGCAATAAAACAACATCTGGAGGTATCACCATCCCTGATTTCAAGGTACATTACAGAGCAATAGTAATAAAAGTAGCATGGTACTGGTATAGAAACAGACCAGTTGATCAATGGAATCAAACTGAAGACCCAGAAACAAACCCACACACCTATTGTCACTTAATTTTTGACAAAGAAGTCAAAACCATACAATGGTAAAAGGACAGCATCTTCAACAAATGATTCTGGTCTAACTGGATGTCAACATGTAAAAAAATGCAAATAGACCCATATTTATCACTTTGCACAAAACTTAAGTCCAAGGGGATCAAATAACCTTAACATAAAACTGGACACACTAAATATAATCGAAGAGAAAGTGGGGAAAAGCCTTGAACTCATTGCCACAGGTGACAACTTCATGAATAGCTCAGGCCCTAAGACCAACAATCAATAAATGGGACCTTATGAAATTGAAAAGCTTCTGTAAGGCAAAGGACATTGCCATTAAAACAAAACAGAAGCCTACAGATTGGAAAAAAGATCTTCACCCAACCCCACATCCGACAGAGAGCTAATATCCAAAATATATAAAGAAATCAAGAAATTACACACTAACAAACCAAATAATCCAATAAAAATGATAAGCAACTTCATTTCATTTGATTTATGATGTCATTTAATTCCAGAGTTTCTCTGCTTAGCCTTCTCCAGGTGATCTGTCAATTGGTGAGAGTAGGATATTGAAGTCATCCACTATTTTACTGTTGTGTTTAATCTGTGATTTTAGATATAATAGTATTTATTTTATGAAATTGAGTGCCATAGTGTTTAACGTGTGTTTAGAATTGTCATATCTTTATGGAGTGTTTTCCCTTTAATGAATATAAAATGTACCTCATATTTCTGATTAGCTATGATTTGAAAATTATTCACTCAGATATTATAATAGCTGTACCTACTTGTTTTTAGTTTCATTTGCTTGGAATACCTCCTTCTTTTGGTTTATGTTAAGTTGGAGTCTACTTATAATCATGTGTATTTCTTGGAAGCAACAAAAGAATGGATCTCCCTCTATTTGGACCTTGCCCCACTGGAGGTTACCAGATCTGCATCAGGAGTGCCAGTTACAGTCTTTTGGACTTGACTCCACCTGTGGTTCCCAGGCTTGCAATTTCAGGCATATCCAGGTTATATTCCCACTTTCCCCTCTCTCCACAAATCCCTGTGCCACCCAATGCTCTGGGACACATACAGATGACCTGAGCTCAGTGCTGTGCCTGAGCTCCACTGTCCCAACCTTGCCACATTGGAGGTTACCAGGCCTGATACACCAGAAGCATCCAGTGACATCTTCTGGACTGGTTCCACTTGGGGTCATCAGGCCTGCAACTTCAGGAATATTCAGACCCTACCCCACCAGAGGTTACCAGGCCTGATATACCAGGAACATCCAGCACCATAACAGCTCCACCTGGAGTCACCAGCGCTGCAACATCTATTCAATATCCAGCACCATCATCTGAACCTTATCTACCTGGAGTCACCAGGCCTGATACACCAGGAACACACAGGCCTGCTACACCAGGAAAATCCAATTTAATTGTGGGGCCACTGCTCCATTAGATTTTACAAGATCCAGCTGCACCAGGAACATCCAGGCTGTCACTAGACCTGCTACACCACCAACATCTAGGCCTACTGCACTAGGAACTCCAGAGTCCCCTGGGGCACATCCAGATGTCCTCAACTTTGTGCTGTCCCCCTGAGCTCCATTGTTCAGACATTGCTCTACTGGTATCCACCAGTCTTGCTGCATCGGGAACTCCCAGGTTCATAGCACAAGAACAACCATGTCTGCTGCAGAAAGAACAGCCAGGAACAAGCAGATGGCTAAAGGCCAACATAAGAACACAAGCAACAAGAACCATGGCAATATGGCACCTTCAGCGCACAGCTTTCCTACTACAACAGGCCCTGGTGATCCTAACACACCCAATACACAATAAAATAACCTTAAATCAAACCCTATAATGATGATGGAGGCCTTAAAAGAGGAAATGAAGAAATCCCTTAAAGAAAATTCAATCAAATATGTGAATGAAATGAATAAATCCCTTAATGAAATGCAGGAAAATTCAACCAAATAGGAGAACACTAAATAGATTGGATCAAAAAAGAAAATTCCTCCCCCAATATAATAATCAAAACACTGAATGTAAAGAACAACAACAACAAAAAAAGAATGCTAAAAGATTAAAGGAAAAAAAGGCAAAGTAACATATAAAGGCAGACCTATCAGAATTATACTAGTCTTCTCAACAGAGACTCTTAAAGTCAGAAGGACCTGGATAGTTATCTTGCAGACCCCACAAGACCACAGATGTCAGCCCAAACTACTCTATCCAGGAAACTTTTAATCATCAAAGATAGAGAAAACAAGATATTCCACAACAAAGCCAAATTTAAACAATACCTATCTACAAACTCAGCCCTACAAGATGATACTAGAAGGAAAACTCCAACCCAAGGAGTCTAACTACACCCAGGAAAACACAGGAAATAAATAACCCCAAAATCAAAAGAAGAGAAACACACACAAACACACATTCTGTGCCACCACCATCAAAATAACAGGAATTAACAACCATTGGTCATTAATATCTGTTAACATCAATGGACTCCATTCCCCCATAAAAAGACACAGGCGAACAAAATGGATGTGAAATTAGGATCCATCTTTCTGCAGCATACAAGAAACACACCTCAGCAACAAAGATAGACATTATCTCAAGGTAAAGGGCTAGAAAAAGTTTTCCAAGAAAACAGACCCAAAAAGGAAGTGGGAATAGACATTCTTATATCTAACAAAATAGACTTTCAACAAAAATTAATCAAAAGAGATTGGGAAGGACACTTCATACTTATTAAAGGAAAAATTGACAAAAAATGATGTGTTATTTCTAAACATTTATGACCCAAATGCAAGGACACCCTCATCTGTAAATAAAACATCACTAAATCTTAAATCACATATTGATCCCCATAGACTAATAGTGGGAAACTTCAACTCCCCACTTTCACCAATGGACAGATCATAGAGACAGAAACTAAACAGAGAAATAAAGAAGAACTCATGAATCAGATGGATCTAACAGGTATCTTCAGAACATTTCTTTCAAATACAAAGAATATACTTTCTTCTCACCATCTCATATAACCTTCTCCAAAAATGACCATATACTTGGTCACAAAACAAGCCTCAACAGATACAAGAAAATTGAAATAACCCCTTGTATCTCTTGTATCTTGTCAGATCACCATGGATTAAAGTTGGACTTCGACAACAGAAACAACAGAAAGTCTACAAACTCATGGAAACTGAACATCTTTCTACTTAATGAACACTAGGTCATGGAAGAAATAAAGAAATAAATTTAAACTTTCTAGAATTAAATGAAAATTAACGTAAAATATATCCAAACTTATGGGAGACAATGAATGCGGGGATAATAGGGAAGGTCAAGTGCCTTCATAAAGAAATTGGAAAAAAATCTCATATTAGCAATATAAAAGGACACCTGAAAGCTCTAGAACAAAAGGAAGCAAACACACCCAAGAGGAGTAAATGGCAGGAAATAGTCAAACTCAGCTCTAAAATCAATGTATTAGAAACAAAGAGAACAATAGAAAGAATTAATGAAACCAAGAGCTGTTTCTTTGAGAAAATCAACAGGATAAATAAATTCTTAGGCAAATTAGCTAAGAAGGCGAGAGATAGTATCCAAATTAACAAAATCAGAATTGAAAAGAGGGACATAACAACAGACACTGAGGAAATTCAAAGAATAATAAGGTATTATTTCAAAGCCTATACTCCCACAAAATTGGAAAGTCTAAATGAAATGGATGATTCTTTTGGTAAAAATCTAAGACCTTATTAGAATGTATTCAGGAGCGCATAGGAGGAAAGAAATTAGTAGCTGGAAACAGGCAACCTTTTACAGGAGTTAGTCTATAAAAAGAAAAAGAAGAAAAACAAAACCATCCCTGGAGGGCGAAGTAGACATTCTTGGTTTAAAGATGGGTGAGATAGCGATATGTTATTATATGATTAAGGAAGTCCAGCATAGAGAAGTTTTGTGCGGCTCTCATCCATCATGTGTTTGTTAGCGTGTGGTAACAGTTGAGCTCTAAGTGGATGAACTTTTCTTTTTAAAAGAAGCCTAATGCCTGGAACAATTAAGTCAGCATCTTTGTGGTTAATCCATAGACACTGATGCATGTGCGCATGTGTGTGTGTGCACAGGCATGTGTGTGTAAAAGTATTATACAGAAGTCATTAAGGTTATAGGACTACCCCATTTCAGGGCAAAACAGATAAAATAATATGCCATTACCAATCATTAATATCTTAAAGAAATTGTTCCAACCTTTTCTCTGTATGGCAGCTAACTATCTAGTAAAGGATCTGGCAGAGATGAGTTATGTCACATATAATTTTTGCTTGAGGATAAAAAGAGAAAGTCTACACTTCTCCTTCCATTGTTTCCACATCATGACCACCATTGGTTTTGTTTGTTTTTCTGTTTGTTTGTTTGAGTCAGATGTACTCAGCAGGCTGTCTGTTATGGTCTTTGTTTTGCACTGCAAACAGAATGCTATATACCTAATAGAGTAACAGGGCATCCTCTCTCAAACTACAGTCACTTCTTGTGGTTCAAAGTGAGCCACTGGGGCTTGAGGGCTCTTTCCCCTCACCTTCACTGTTAAGAATGTACATGCACAAATAGGTTCAAAGGCCTCTTGTATCCATTCAGGAAACCATATTCAAGTCCCAATGCACTGTCATTGAAAAAATCTGAACTAGGTACTATTATATAAGAAGGATACGGGACCAAGTAATTCCATCAATACTTCAATCATGCATAGTTTCAATATAGAATTATTCAGTACCCATTATTATGTCTGGTACCTTTTACATACGTGGAATCTTACCAGAGACCAAAGCATGGCTCTGTTAAATTACATTCTAATGGACAAAAGCAGAAATAAGACCAGTAACATTATATTTGCCTATGAATTTTTATCCTTGGTTCTCTTTTTTATGCTATCAGAATATATTGTTTTATGTTATTTCATTTATATTGGTCTTGGTTATAAGACTTGCTTCGGCTAATGAAATATTCAAGGAAGTGATAAAAACCAAAACTTGTATTTGTTATTGTATAATTTGGCTTGCTTTCTGGTGCTTTTACCATAAATGTGAAACTATTTGTCCTTGAAGGCTTATAGTCCAAAGACTCTAGGACAAGCAGATAAGATCACACCTAAATCACAGCTTGAAGCCAATTCTAAGCTGATACAAAAATATGTCAGTGAGAATAACTAACTGTTGTTTTAATCAACAACAATTGAGGTAGTTGTCTTAGTTAGGGTTTTATTGCTGTGACGAGACACCATGACCAAGGAAACTCTTATGAAGAAAAATGTTTAATTAGGGCTGGCTTACAGTTTCAGAGATTTAGTCTGTTATTGTCATGATGGGAATCATTGCATTGCCCAGATCGGAACTAGGTACTATTATAGAAGAAGGAGAAGGGACCAAGTAATTCCATCAATACTTCAATCATGCATAGTTTCAATAAAGAGATATTCAATACCCATTATCTTGCCCAGGCAGATATAGTGTTGAATAAAGAGCTGAGAGTTCTACATCTTCATCTGCAGGCAGCAGAAGGAGACTATGTGCCATACTGGGCATAGTTTGAGCATAGGAGACCTTCAAAGCCTGCTCCAACAGTGACACACTTCCTCCAACAAGGCCACAGCTCCTAATAATGCCACTCCATGTGGCCAAGCATGGAAACACATGAATCTATGGGAGCCAAACTTATTAAAACCACAATAGTGCATTTCTTAGGTACTTTTTTTTTATTGTGTGATGAAACATCCTTACAAAAGCAACTTAATGAAGAAAGAATTTATTTTGGTTCACACTTCAAAGTAGAGTCCATCAAGGTGGTACAGTCAAGGGAGCAGGAGCTTGAAGCAGCTAGTCATATTGCAATCAATGGTCATGATATAGAAAGCAATGAGTACACATGGCAAATTTCCTTTTTCACAGCTTCATACCTAGGGCAGGCTTTAGTTTATGTTGTAGAATCAGCTAATGATGTGATGAAAACCTGGTGAGTTTTCTGAACTGAGTAGCAAAAGAATACTTTGGACCAAGCATAGATACTAGACAAGGAGAAGAGGTTCCCAGAATGTAAAGCAGAAAAGAACGGGAGAGATATATACTGTGTCCTCATCCTCTGGTCCTTAAAATCTCCTCTTCTGCAATGTTCCTGAAATGATAAACATAGGTGACTATTTAA
This sequence comes from Lophiomys imhausi, assembly GCA_907164525.1. Lineage (NCBI taxonomy): Eukaryota > Metazoa > Chordata > Mammalia > Rodentia > Muridae > Lophiomys > Lophiomys imhausi. Next base: position 792,095 of record CAJQZJ010035412.1, on the reverse strand, counting down.
AACAGTCCTTTCTGAGTAACAGACTGAATAATAGACAAAATAGACAACATTATCAGTTGAGTCAAATATCACGTGAGCAACATTGCTGTTCACATTGTTCCAATTGATCTTTCTAGTACCCTGTATCCCCAAAGTTTAGAATACAAAGTTTTCAAGTTTTCATGGTATATTCAACAAGACTGATTATATAACAAAAAAATCGCTTTCAGTTTCTATACAATTTTAAAAGATTCATATTGTTGGAAAAATTTGTGTCCCAAAGAAATGTGTTGAAATACTAACTGGAGTATCTCCAAATATTATTTTAAGCAGAGAAGACGTCCTACTGAGCAAAGTTGGCTTTCATGGCCATGTGATGGGGGCAACATTGTTTGATGATGGGAGCAGAGCCCGAAATACCACAGACATCAGCAAAGGAACACTGAGCACTACGAAGAAGCCACCAGAAGCAAGGGAAAATTGTCCCGTACATATGTCAGAAGAATAATGGTAATGGCAACATACTGAGCTTGAGTTTCCAAACTTCAGACTTGTAAGTCTATTCTATTGTCTCAGTTTGTAACATTTTACTACACCAAGTCCAGTCAAATGTAGGACAGTTATCATAAGTTTTTTCTCTGACCTTGGTGAAGTTAACTTAAAAATCAAGAAAAAGATGTCTGAAGAAAAAAATATAAGGAAGTGAAGTAGAACATTCAGTGGGCAAAACAATAAATTATGATTATAAAATTGATTAATTCATAAACATTTCATTAAAAAAATCAATGAAATGATAACTTGGGCAAATCAATAAATTATGATTATAAAATTGATTAATTCAGAAACATTTCATTAAAAATCAATGAAATGATAACTTGCAAGCAAGAATAATCAGGGAAAAGAAACATATAATTTGTCAATATGATTTACCAAAACTTTGAAAAATGTATCAAGAAGGGTCTTAACTTTTGGATAAGAAATTCAATGTAGTTGATGAAATAGGAAAGCTACTCTGAAACACAACATCAAAAGTGATGCAGGCAGCTGGGGAGTTGGCTGAGGAGATTAAGAGTGTGCACTGCTAATGCTTAGGACCAGAGTTCAAGCACCCACTTCAAGCGGGTCAAGGCCATCTGCAATTCCAGTCCCAAAGGATCCAACACCATCTTCTGACTTCCTTGGTCACTGTATTCATGTCACACACACACACACACACACACACACACACACACACACACACACAC
>CAJQZJ010035412.1:778082-790862 GCA_907164525.1 Lophiomys imhausi | reverse complement strand
CACACACACACACACACACACACACACACACACACACACACACACACACACGTTCATATAATTTAAAAATCCCGTTCAAAAGAAAATAGAAAATATGAAAAACATGCCATATTTATTCAGGAAATAAAAATATCACCAAAAAATTTCGCCTGAAAAATTCTGTGCCAAGATTGTTTCGTTGATGATGTTTATCAAACGTTTAAGGAACTTCCAACATGAACATTACAAATTCAGGCAAAAGAGAAAAGGATAAACAAATTTCATAGCATTTTATTAACAGTATAATTCCAACATCAAAATCTGGCAAGATAGTAAAGGAAAAGAGAATTAAAGACCACTATCTTTCATGAGCACAGTCATAAATACACTTAATACAGCATTAGTAAGAAGAACTTTAGCAACATATTAATAGAATAATAATCCAGTACCAAGCAGAATTTATCCTAGGACTATAAAGAAATAAATTATAATCATATGAAAATATGAAAAAATATTTGACATAATTAGCATTCATTATTGATTAAAATTTGAAACAAACTAAGAATAGATGGGAACTTCATAAATCTGATAAATAATATCTAGAAAATAATACACATCTAATCCCACATGCACTGACACAGTGTTATGTTTAAGTTAGAATTTTTGGCATGTCTGACATATCACAATAAGACATAAAAAGATAATAAATGGCATACATATTAGAAAGGGAAAATTAATATCAACTTTATCTGAAGATGGTATAATTATTTATGTATAAAATTATAAAGAGTTTCTGGTGAAACGCTCAGTAGCAAGCATGAGGACTTGCAGCTGTACCCCAGCACAAATGTGAAATGTTTGGTATGATAAAACGCATCCGTGAAGCCACACTCCTTCTTTGGCCTCTGCACTTACATTATCCGAACATATATGTGTAACAGTAAAGTTTTATTTATACTTATATATTTATTGATAATTAACAATAGGCTAACAATTATCTATAAAGTTCCTAAATCCTAAAACCCAAACCCTAACTCTAAAACCTAATATCTAAAACACCCTAATACCTATAAAACAAACACTTAACACTAACTTAAAGTTTCTTAAAAGGATATTCTCTCAGGTTAATTCTCTTGGTGTGGATCCACAAGGATGGGCTGGTTTTCAATAAGTCTTCCAATCTTAAAGTCTATGAGTCTTACTCATCAGATCTTAAGACCAGTTTATAAATTTAATCTGTTCTGACCACTGAAGCAGGGTGATCTTTTAATCAGTCAAGACTTGCCTCTGCGGTCCTAGGCCCAAATAATTCATGATTGGAAGCCTCTCCAAACTGTTTTTAACTCTGCCACTTGCTCACTGATCTGGCCTCCCAGCGGTGTGATATTCTGGCTCCAGGAGTTCAGTTCTGGTGTTTTGGCTGCTCCAATGCTCTTAAGTTTTGAGGGGAGATATTTCTCCTTTCCAGTGTTCTGGAGCACCAGGTAAGGTCTGCCTTTACTTTATCCATGAGCGAGGATTCCTCGCAGGTCAGCACGAATTGATGATGAGTAGCGGATCCTGGTGAAGTCTTGACATGTGTGGACAGAGAGAAACAAGGAAGAAGGAGAGTGAAGCCATGTGGGCTTCCCATTTTAAATTCCTTGTGTCGTAATGATCTTGGCTGTGAATTCTGGCATTTTATTGCCAAGGTTCCTGATGGGCTTTTCCTGGGCACGCCCTCACAACAGTGTGTCTTGGCGGGCTTTCAAGGACATGTCTTTCAATGGCAAACAGGGCCATAATTGGATACACCCATCTTTTTCCTGAGACGCCAAACTTCCAAAATCCTATGGTGGCAGACGCTACACTACTTCACTAACCCCACCACATATATGTGCATATACTACATGTATGCAAAACATTCAAGCAGGTATATAAATATATAGTCACACAAAGACAATAAATAACAGTCCCAAGGAATTTAAAAATGACTAATTGAACTAATAGATTTAACAAAATCATATGTTACAGTGCTAACATAAGAAATCAATCAGATTTATTATACTAGCAAACAATTGAATATACTATTAAAAAATGCATTCCACTTGCAAAGCTGTAAACATAAACTGCACCAAATCTGCACCAGCAGTCTGATGAAGTCTGCTGGCTTATTTCTAGCTCAGAGACAGCCATGTTTTGCCTCTGTCTTCACATCACGGAAAGAATGAACAAGACTTTTTGAGATTCTTTTATATTCTCACTATACTATTTATAAAGATTTCATCCTCACAACCCAGTCTCCTTACAGTGTCATCACTTTGGAAGTTAGAATTTTTTTAGCATAAAGCCATTCAAACCAGAGTACAACTTAATAATAAATTTCATAGGGCCATATATGTAATATAAAAGATAAATAAAGGTCTGAAAATTCCCATATGTTGAAAAAGCTCAGCACAGAAGATCTATGAATGCATACTGACATTTTAGCTCAGCAACAGAGTGATTGAGTAACATAAATGAGGCACTAGGTCTGTTCCAGCTCCAGAGAGAGAGGGAGAGAGAGAGAGAGAGAGAGAGAGAGAGAGAGAGAGAGAGGAGGGATGAGGGATGAGGGATGAGGGATGAGGGAGAGGGAGACAGAGATGGAGAGAGGAATGCCCAATGATCACAAGGCTATTCAGTCAACATCATTAGACTTTAAAGAACTGCATATTAAAAATCACAATGAGTTACTACTGCATAACTGGGAGAAAGGCTTATTTGGACACCAAAAGTCTTAGTGGTACTTCAGCAGAATTGAACAGAGGTACTTAATCTAATCATATTCCTGAATGATAATTACGATGTGAGTTTAAAGGGAAATAGTTCTCCCAATGCCAAAACTTCTGTTTCAGTGGTTTCCTTTTCTGGTCCATAATTACCTAGATATTGATATTTTTAAAGGCTCTCAAAAAAAAAAAAACTCTAGTATATTTAAGCCAAGATAGCTAGTTCAGTCAGGATGTACTGAATTAGCCATACTAGATGTAAAAGTCTTGAGAGAATTTAATGAAATTAATAAATGTTATGAGAACTGAGTGGCCTGGACACCTTGTCTCTTCAGCATCAGAATTCCCAGGTTTTCCTCAAATCCTTAAGTAATGTGTTAATCTCTAGACTAGCACAAGTCATTCATATGCTGCTTCAGTATTCAAACAGGTTCCAATCTAATTATTCAGTGCCCAGTACTTGTAGCACTCTGGTAGATGGTGTTGAGAACCACTGATATAGTCAATTCAGACTAGCACATGGCCACATGTGTTACACCAAGAATTTACTTCTGACTCATGCTCTGAATAACACTTCTTTTTTAGCTGCATGAAAGCAATGTGCCTTGAGTAGAAACTACATATCAAATTATGAGTGTTGATGCCACATGTCCCTAGTTTGGGCTACCAAATGTGGAATAATGCCTCCCATGATGCACTGAAACATCGAGCCACCACTCCCAACTAGCCATACAACTACAAAAGGTAAATTATTTAAACTCCAGTATCATGTAGCTAAACTGTGTTTAAAAACTTACATGGATTCAAGGTCTTTTTTTTACAATATATAAATATAATTTTATTTATTTATGTATGTAAACTCTGGTGGGTCTATCAGGACATAACCCCATAGTACACAAGGGAGCATTTGTACATTTTTACCTTTATCAATTCACATAACTAGATTTGAAACCTTAAACAAGTCACCTCATGGCTCCTATTTTCAGGCACAAAGTGACTGAATTGACCTAGGTCCATTTAAACTTTACTTCCAAACCTGAATTGTATGGAACTATGAACCCTAAAACTGGCCAAGTTCCAGATCACACAGACCCAAAGCAGAAAAAGAAAGCTTTTAGTGCCTGCTCCTTGCATATGGCCCTTCTTAGGAGCCAAGATTCCTTCTCTGAAGCTTCATTTTCCGCTGCCCTACCAAGTTATGGGCTTGGAACTTGAAGCATGAAGATGAATTCTCCTTTACTTGGGCCAAAGTTGCAAATGTTATTAAAGTTGAATTTATTCCATCCGTGTTTAAAGCATGGTCCTACCATTGCAATTTACAGCTTTCTTTACTAGTGATTTCTATGAAGGCGGACTACATAAAATGCAGTTCATTTTTCTTGTACCATTTTTTATTTACCGTTGGTTTGGTTGAGTAAACCCTTGTTTTTAGATTATAGAGAAGAGGAGTCAGTTAGCTTTTATCGGTCCCTTTAGAAACATAAACAGCTTTAGACTCTCCTCCCCGTTTAATGCCTCTCTTGGCTCCGTGTTTCTTTGATTTTACAGTCTCTTAGAAATCCTCAGTTCTATGGCTCATAAAACAGATTGTGTTTTCTGGATTCTTTCATTTATTGCTTGATCATTCCCAAGATAAGGTTCTCGTGTGATGACTAGAACTATGCTAGCAATAGCATGAATTGAGGTGGGGAGTTAGCAGTTCTGCAGTCCACGCATTCATTAGTGGACAACCTAGATGAATCTGAGTGCTTGTGTCTACAGATAAAGTAGTTGCCAGATCACTTCATTTCATGCAGTGGAAATGTAATATATCATCTTGTATAAATAACTCTGGATTGTTTATCTATAACACGAGTCTATTGCTCCATGTTCTAAATTGATGTTGTTCAAAATAACAAGCTCAACTCAAGTTGTACTATGAAACCTTGATACTCTATTTAGAACACAGAGTTCCATCTTCATCCCAGTTGCCCTCTTCCAATTTAACTATTTGCCCCAGCACTGAGTCTTCCAGACAGCCCTAAGTTAAATTACAGCCACTAATTATAAGATAATAAAATAGGGTAAGGGAAATATGTGATTTATTTCACAGTCAGGGTGGTGAGGACAGTTTCAATGCAAAAGCGACTGTATTCACTTGTCATCCAAAGTCCTGGTTGGGGACGACTGTTTTTCAGCAGGACGATTGTTTTTCACACAGGAAGACCAGGACTTCAGGCTTATCCATAGCTCCATGTGAGTTAAAGGCCAGCCTAAACTGCCTAACATTTTATCTTAAGGAAACAAACAAAAAGCACAGATTCATAAGCCATACAAAGATTAGTTTTCAATAAAAATCTAAAACTCAAGAATCCATGTCCTTTGCTTTATTTGCTCAATTAAATATGTAGAACAACTGTCTTGCTACCACATAGGCTTCTTACAAGGCATCTTCATCTGTGTAGCATACCATTGCTTTCAGCACATGGACCTAAACTTAATCCTCTTCTACTCTAAATTGCTTCTCCACATAAACTGTCCTCTAAACATCTATGGCAGCACCATATTCCCAGAATTCCAGGGTCAAAGCTTAAATTCAGCCAGAACAATGGAGAATGTGTCTGCTAATTTTTTCCATTCGTGTTATACTACATAGCTGAACATCCCCCCCCTCCCATGGGTATGTGTTTGTGTGTGTTTTATGGAAAGCGTGTTACTATTTCACAGACACTATCATAGTAATATTTTTATGGCAAAATCTCCAATCCTTTATCAGGCATGCGCTTCTGGAAATCAAGCTAAAGGTGTCTGTGGTACTCTATTAAAAGGTCTAAACACCCCATAAAGCATTAATCAGAACGGAGTAGTCCTCCAGATCTATGAAAATTGTATTTCATTTTGGATTCTCAGAGGCAACTCATTGTCTTGTCTTTATTAAGGTCAAACTTAGAAGGCATCCACATTCATCATCTAGCTAGTGCACTTTCACTGTTACTAAGGCAAAACTTCTACTTGCTCTGTGTGATGCTACATACTCCTAACTCTGACTCTCAGGCACTGAAGCAGATAGGTTGTGAATTTGAGGTCAGTTTGCACTACATAGGATTAGATATTTTGCTATTAAAATATGTTGCTGTGATAGTTTCTATGAGATAATAATATGCTTGATTAATCACACATATTGATCTAAAATATATTTTAAATATTTATTTTTAATTAATTTTAATTATATCTAGGTGTGTTGTCTGCATGTGGGTATGTGCATGTGAGTTCAGGTGTCTGCAGAGGTCAAAGGTGTGGAATCTTCTGGAATTGGGGTTACAGACAGATATGAGCTGCTTGATCAGGGTGCTAATGACTTTCTCCTTTTTTCTCTTTTATTCCTTCTGACTCCCCAACTGGTAAAATGAAGCCACCTATGTTCAGGGTAGGTCTTCCCTACAAGTTAAGTTCTCTTAGAAAATGTTCTTACAGACACACCCACAGGCTTTGTTACCAGTGTCCTAGGGGATTCTATGTCCGATAAAGTTGACAAGAAAGCATAAAGGGAACAAGAAAATTTTTTAAAATGAAAAGTCTATATATATATATATATATATACATGAAGTGAATAAGGGGAGGGAGGCAGGGAGGGAGGGAGGGAGGGAGGGAGGGAGAGAGAGAGAGAAACTGAAAGATGATAGAAATAAAGAAGAAAAATTGAATATCAGTTTGGAAGATATACAAAAGAGCAAAAATACAAGAAGTCCCATTAACCAATAGCCCACTCTTTGCTAGACAGTGTGCTAATCATAGCTCAAATAATAGCTCAAAAATGATCTCAGAAACTGGGAATTTCAGCAGTGGCTCACCTATCCCACCAGAAGCCAGTTAGAGAAGGAAAAGCAGACACTGGAGAAGAGGCAGGTAAGTAACATAATATCGTTAGGGAATGAGCCTTGTTGAGTTTGTGGCTCACTGAAGACTGTCCACCTGATCAACAGGTCAGCCCAGTCAAACTCTGCCTGATTATTGCTGGAGTTACCAGAAACTCTGTTTTCAAGTAATCCTTGACATCCAGAATTTTAAAAAGAGAATCTCCTGGTTGTTTACAATTAACAAACAATTTATTAAGAAAAAAATCACTCTATCTTCCAAAGAAATCGGTGAGCCAAATTTGGCTCAAGAGTTACCAGTGTATAAGCCCTGGTTAGTTAAAGAGTGATGGACATGTTGAATTAGTAGAACAAAGTGGAAGAACATGGAACTACGTGATCAGAGACAAGAAAGAAAATGAAACAGGAAAGAAGTTTTTTTTTAAGCAAGAAAAGAGCAAAATATCAGATAATGGACAAAGAAGAGAAGTGGATGAGGTGATGAGAAACTCAAGAAGTGGAGGGGAAAAGGAAATCAGGAAGAAAGGAGACAAAAGATTTGAGGAAACAAGAAAGATGGAAGTAGACACAATGATGGAAGGGAAAGAAGAAAAACTGTAACGAAGAATACAGATGAGAATGAAAAGATGGCACAGAGAAGGAGAAAACCACTACTGATAAATATTGATGGGGCTTTGGGAGAGGCTGAAGCAGGGAAGGATACCAAGAAGCCATGTAAAGCAGTCACTCTCAACCTGTGGGTTGGGACTTCGTTGGGGAGTAGCATATCAGATACCTTGCTCATCAGATATTTACATTGTGATTCACAACAGTAGCAAAATTGCAGTTATGAAGCAGCAACAAAATAATTGTATGGTTGGGGAACACCACAACATGAGGAACTGTATTAAAGGGCCACAGCATTAGAAAGGTTAAGAACCACTGATCTAAGTCTGGGAGAGCTATCTTCCATAGAAAGGTTCTCTGCCTCCTCCTCCTTCTCCTTTGTCTTCCTCCTCTTTCTCCTCCTACTCCTTTTCACCATAAAGTGGTGGCTGTGGAGGCAGCAGCAGCAACAACAACAGCAACCAGTGGTCATCTTTTGGTGAGGCCTTCCTGATTAGCCTCTATTGCAAGTCATGTAATGCCCTCTGCTGGTCAGCAGCATTTGTGGTATTTGGGAGATTTTGTGCTCCTGACAATGGGGCGAGCTACAGTCTGGCAAACAGTCCTGTTCTGGTCTCAGACAGGTGTTAGTGCAAATAGCGCAATATCTTTGTATACTGCTACACTGGGTTCAAAGGAGGGAGTTATTTTTGCACCAAGACATTCATATCTTGGAAAGGCTATCTCAACTCACTTCAGCACCTTGTACCCCCTTTTTTCTGCAAAAATTAGAGAGATGAATAGTCTGTATAAGAGATTCCATAGTCTCCAGAGTTTGCTTTTGTTGTCCTTGGACCCTGCATTTCTCCCTCAGGGATTTTGTTTTTGTTTTTGTTTTTGTTAAGTATTACCTGGACCTCAAGATAAGAAAGGACTTTAAAGATAACTTCTGCATTAAACTTCATCTTCCATCATTCGCTTCATCCTCTTTAATTCTCAAAATGCTAGTTTTTGTTTCTACTTTTTGAGATATGATCTCTCTACATAGATTTGACTGTCCTTGAACTCACTCTGTAGACCAAGCTAGCCTCTAACTCAGAGTCACAGGCCTTTGCCTCTCAGGTGCTAATATTAAAGGCGTGTGCTACCATGTCTACCTAAAATGCTAGTTTTTAGTGACATCGGCACTTCTCGGAGATCAAAATATTGAGGCTTCTCATATACATATATTTTAAATCCAAATTTATTCAATTTATTCTATATTTTCAATGCTTACATGGAAAAAATTATACTTTAATCATTAAAAAGGCAGGGAATCCATTTGTTTCTATCTGTCCACAAATAGTTAATGGTCAAAATATTTTCTAGCCATTGCAAATGTTTAGAGTCATGGAAGCCAAATAATGTCATGGGATTTTTGATATAATACAAACTGCTTTACTAATTAAAGAGTTAGCTGATGACTAGAAATCACTAATCCATAACCTATTTCTAATTTAAATGTTCCACTACAGATGGCAATGTTCTACAATATAATTGTGGTAATCACAAGATGGTTGCCAAGTTTATCAACAAATAATTCACAGTTCAGGAAAGGCATTGGGCTTACTGATGAGGTGAAATTTTAAAGTAATGTGACGAGTAGCTCCTGCTCTTGTTTTATTTTTATGCTAGGAATTCATTTGGTAGAAGCTTCCGAAGGCTACAGCAAAAGCCCTTTATGACCAAGATGCCCAGGCTACAAGAGCTACTTCCTTGTTCCCATGCCTTTCCTATTTCTATGCCTTTGGGGAAATTATAAATTTTTAAATAATGGGTTTTCAGACATGAGATCCTTCAAACACATCTTGACCTAAGAAGGGAGTGATGCATTTTAGAGGTTCAGTGTCCATGAAATGACATCATGATGTAGCTACTTAATCTTGAGGCACACCCTGGCTCTTGATCAAATGACCTAAACTTTAATTGAGAGGGGCAGTGTGAGGGCAGGGAGATGTCCCTTAGGAAGGTCTTATTTTAAATTCTGAAAATTTCCAAGTGTGTTGCTATAAGCAGCCACTCATTTGAAAAAACTTCAAAGCACTGTGATTTCCCTCTGCTTATACGTTCCCCAGGTCAGGAGCTCAGAAGAAGCACAGTGGGAAGAGTTGCTTCTGCTCTACTGTGTTGAACTTTGGCTGGGGATACTTGAAGACTGACAGTGACTGATTGGCAGGTCGAGAAGGGCTAGGATGCCTGAAGCTTTTTTTTTTTTTAACTCACATGTTAATTGGACTGAGAGAATCCCAAATCTGAAATGGCAAACCAAGGACCTACATGTAGCCTTTTTACAGAACTGATTTCCTGAATGACGCAGTGACTTTTGAGCAGTCAAATGCCTCATATGACTCCCAGAGTTCCAAGTAGAAGTATTTCAGCAAGCAAAGAGAAAACAGAAAAATGTGTGTGTGTGTGTAATGTGTGTGTGAGAGAGAGAGAGAGAGATATCCAGCATCAGAACTCACTTCCTAACATCCCAAGGATTACAAGATTGCTTTTCTAGATTTAACAGGAGAGTACAGAGACTCACCCCGTCATCCATAGGAAAGTATTAAAAAAAAAATGAAACTTGTTTAAAACCACTGACATGCAAAAATACAGAGAAAAAATACGAAACTCACCAAAGTATACATTATCAATAATTTATACTGGGTTAGGGGCGGTGTGAAGGAGGTAATGACACTCTCAGGCTGCAGCCCCCATCCCCTGCCTCCACTATGCTACAAGTAAGTGGGGGGAGGGGCAGGAGACACCACTACGATGAGATGATCAAATATGAGATGGAGAAGTGGAAAAGATAGAAAAACAGAATGGTGCGTGCCCTATGGTGAGATGCAGAAGTGGAGACGTGATGGCGGTGACAAGTGAGAGAGAGGGATGAGGTCGACATGCTGTCATTGCCCAGTAGGGTCGGTGTAGGCCATGGGCAACAGCCTGGAGCTTATGCTGATGCAATCTCAGCCCTGAACAGGCCTCCTGACTGCGGGATCAGCCTGGATCTGGGCAATGACGGACGCCCGAGATGAGGAGAGGTTCACTTTCTGGATGGGACCTCTTAGAAGGACCACCGTGGTCCGTAATGCTACCAGAGGCCATGTTGGTGTCTGTGGTCCATGCTGTTGGGTCTGGTCATGATGAAGCCTGAGATCTATTGGGTGTAAGTGGTCTGTGTTGGTGACTCATGACTTGGTAATGCCCCCCTCCAGTCACAAATCAGCAGCACCGGTGGTGGTGTGGTCGAGGGAAAGCTGGCCCTGGTGGCCTGCTTGCAGGAAAGCTCACCCTGCCTCTCTGAGTCTCTGATGGAGGATTGGGCAATTCAGCTATCACCCAGACTCAGATCTAGGGCTTTGAGTTGGCCCACCCCAACATCTACTCCATCTATGAGCTGCTGGCATGTGAGAAGGGACCTCTCATGCAGAACTGTAGCCACAGGATCTTCATAGTTCAGGTTTGAGCAACAGCAGGATTTCCAAAGGAGCCTGGGGAGGGTCCTGTACAGATGGTATATCAGATACCAGAGGTCTGATCCAGTCCAATGACTCACTGAAATAAATGTTTGCAAGTAAAGCTGTTTGGGCAAAAGAGTATACTGCATTATACATTGCAGCTTCCAATTGCACAACAATGAACAAATATTTGATGGAAAGGCAGGAAAGATGGAGTTGTGGAGTGGTTCATGCAGGGTGGAACAGAAGACTCAACAGGTATGAGAGAAGACTGTGGTTGATAGATGAGGACTCCTTGCTGAGAGGAGTTGGAGAGATTTTTGTTGTTGTTAATTCTTTATTTTCTTTTGGGGGAGGTTAGGAGCGTGGAGGTAGGCATGGAAGGACTGGGAAATTAATGGAATTGGGGTGCATGATGTGAAATTCCGCAAGGATCCATAAAAAAACTGTTATATTGAAAAAAAATATACTCTAACATTCTTGCTATATTTACTTCAGATCATGTTTTTTTAACCAAGCAAAATGTCACTTTTCAAGAAAGGGCTCTAACCTATTGAGTTACCTGTTTTAACAAACTGCCTACCCAAGTATTTTCCTTTATAATAGTAACCACTATTTTGAAGATTTACTAGGTGATGAACACTATAATTTTTGAAAAATGCCTTCCCAAAATCACATTGAGTGAGTCGTACAGTCATCCTCAGTTAACACATGGACAAACCTGAGGCATAAAGGCAAATTGTCCATGATCAGGAAGCTAACAACTCTATTCAACTAAAAAAAAAACCCAACTTATGTAGAACCTACTGAATGACCTTTTGCTTTATTCATAGAACTAATGATCTAGTAGGAGTTAGTTAATAACAATAAATAAAGAACATGGGAAGTGCTGCGAAGGCTATTCACTAAAGTCTTAAGGAGAACATGAGGACAAAGAATACCTGGTATGTAAACTCAAGTATCCTAATTCCAGAATGTATATGCTCAGCTATTACCCAGAACAATTCATATTGTTAATTTAGTTTAATATTTGAGACTTAATGATGTTAGGCCTGTAGGATTATGACATGCTTCACTAGATTTCATGTTCTCCTTTCCGCCTCCATTGAAATTCGTTAACCTAGTGTTCATTGCTTCCTGCCTATTTATTTTACTCGTCTCACATTTTTCCTGGTAGAACTCTCTTGGCAGGAAACAATCTTGTCATACAGAGATTCTAAGCAGACATGTTTAGACTATCTTTAATAAAATAAAGTGGCCTCCTCCCTATAATTAGCACTGTTGAGCATGCATTTAAACCTCAAAAATCACCGAATCCTGATCCATCCACCCTGCATTATAAAGGCAGGAGCACGTTTTCATCACTCAGTGAAATAATGGTTGAGTGATTTTCTTGTAAACTCTTGAAGTCTAAAGGGAAAATTAAGTGATTTGGACCCTTGGGGGACATCACTAGACCTTCTAGGATTATTTGACTACGTTATGCTGCCCAGGGACTTAGGAAAAAGAGGTTGATATTTTTGCCCATGCAAGCATATGACACACGTTTGTGAGGTTCCCATTATGTTCCAGTCTTGGGTTGCATTTTTATTACCTTCAGGTTGTGTCTCTCTCTTGGAATTTAATTTTATGACATAGATATGGTAAGTCTTAATGAAAATGTCAGGCTTTATGTCTTTAGAAATAATGACACAGGAAATGAGTTGAGTGCCCCTGTGTGGCAAACAAATAAAACAGAACAAAGCCCCACAAGATTCTGTGTTTCCTGCTCTCAGTCTGCACCTGCTTTCTGTGTAGTTTGCTGGCTTGCAAGGGGGTGCAAAGCAAAGGTTGTCTTCTCTTTCCAGACTGTAGAGTCTCAGCTGGTTTTGTTTGGTTTTTAGAAGTTTATTATTTTCATTAGTGTGTATCAATAGCACAAGAATAGGTTTATCGTATCATTATTTTCATATATGTGTGTAGTGTATTTCACCATATTCATTCTCCCATTTTTTCTATCTCTTATGCCACTGGTACCCTCCAAAAGGGTAAGCTTCCAGGTTAACATCTCTTCTGGCCTCTGGGGATATCTGCAGACATAAACACAGGCAGGCCTGTTAGTACACACACACACACACACACACA
>CAJQZJ010035412.1:739803-762858 GCA_907164525.1 Lophiomys imhausi | reverse complement strand
AGGGTCTAGGTCTACTCTATGTTTTCCTTCTCATTTTGGTTAGTGTTTCAGTCTCTGTAAGCCTCTAGGGGCTCAGGATGGTTGGTTCTGTTCATCTTCTTATGTAGATCTTAGCTCATCTGGGTCTCTCTATTCCTCCTCCCTTTCTTTTATAGGGCTCCCAGATCTCCACCTAATATTTGACTGTGTGTCTCAGCATCTGTTTTAATCTGCTGTTGGGTGGAATTTCTCATACAATAGTTATGCTAGGTTCCTGTTCCTTTGGGTCTGTGGGTTGTAAGATCATTAACTTGTACTAACTATATGGCTAACATGCAGTTATAAGTGAAGACATGCCATATGTATCTTTCTGGGTCTAGGCTAGCTCACTCAGAATGAGCTTTTCTAGTTCCATCCATTTGGCTCGAATTGCATCATTTCCTTGATTCTGATAGTTGACTAGGACTCCACTGGGTAAGTGTACCACAGTTTCTTAAAATCCATTTTTCAATTGAAGGGCATTTGGGTTGTTACTAGTTTCTAGCTATTACTAATAAAGCTGCTATGAACATAGTTGAGGAGATGTACTTGTGGTTTGGTGAAGAATCTTTTGGATATATGCCCAGGAGGGGTATGGCAGGGTCTTGAGGTAGAACTATTTCCACTTTTGTGAGATATTGCCAGACAGATTCCCAAAGTGGTTGTACAAGCTTGCACTCCCACCAGCAATAGAGGAGTATTCTCCCTTTCTCCAACATCCTTGTCAGCATGTGCTGTCACTGGAGTTTTGATCTTAGCCATCCTGATGTGTGTGAAACAGAATCTCAGATGTGGGATTGATGAAGATCTTTTACCAATCTATAAGCTGCTGTTTTGTTCTAATTAAAGTGTCCTTTGACTTACAAAAGCTTATTAGTTTCATTACGTCCCATTTATTGACTATTGGTCTTAGAGCTTGAACTATTGGTGTTCTATTCAGGAAGTTGTCACCTGTGTCAATGCTGGCTTTATGTTGAGGTCTTTGATTCATTTGGACTTGAGTTTTGTGCAAGGTGATAAATATGAGTCAATCTCCTTATTCTACACATTGACATCCAGCTAGAGCAGTGCCACTTATTGAACATGCTTTCCTTTTTCCATTGTGTGGTTTTTTCTTAATTTAGATAATTGAATTTATTTTTTATATTTATTTATTACTTCAGGTTACATCTCCATCACAGTGTCCTCTTTCCACACCCCCTCTCAAAAATTAAGTGACCATAGGTGTGTGGGTTCATTTCTGGGTCTTCAATTCGATTCCATTGATCCACTGGTCTGTTTCTATACCAGTACCATGCTGTTTTTATTACTATTGCTCTGTAGTACATCTTGAAACCAGGCATGGTGATACCTCCAGATGTTCTTTTATTGTACAGGATTGATTTAGTTATTCTGGGGTTTTTGTTGTTCCTTACAAAGTTGAGAATTGCTCTTCTAAGTTCTGTAAAGAATTGTGTTGGAATTTTGATAGGAATTACATTAAATCTGTATATTGCTTTCATTAGGATGGCCATTTTTATTATGTTGATCCCACCAATCCATGAGCATGGGATATCTTTCCAACTTCTGATAGCTTCAATTTCTTTCTTCAGGGACTTGAAGTTCTTGTCATACAGGTCTTTCACTTGCTTGGTTAGAGTTATCCCCAGGTATTTTATATTATTTGTGGCTATTGTGAAGAGTGTTGTTTACCTAATTTCTTTCTTGGCCCATTTATCTTTTGTGTAAAGAAAGGATACTGACATTTAGAGTTAATTTTGTATTCAACCATGTTGCTGATGATGTTTATCAGCTGTAGGAGTTCTCTCATGGAATTTTTGAGGTTACTTATGTATACTATTATATTGTTGTCTGCAAATAGGAATACTTTTACATCTTCCTTTCCAATTTGTATCACCTTGATCTTTGTTTGTTGTCTTATTGCTCTGGCTAAAACTTCAAGTTCTAAGTTGAAGATATATGGAGAGAGTGGGCAGCCTTGTCATGTTCCTGATTTTAGTGGAAATGCTTTAAATTTCTCTCCATTTAATTTGATGTTGGCTACTATCTTGCTGTATATTGCCTTTATTAAGTTTAAGTATTGTCTTTATATGCCAGATATTCCCAAGACTTTTAACATGAAGGGGTGTTGGATTTTGTCAAATGCTTTTTTTGACATCTAATGAGATGATCATGTGTTTTCCCCCCTGTAGCTGTTTATATGGTGGATTACATTGATAGATTTTCATTTGTTGAACCACCCTTGCATCCCTTTCTTTAGGTTTGGGCAATTTTCTTCTATGATTTTGTTGAAAGTTTCCTGGTCTTTGGAATAGGGGTTCGTTTTCTTCCATTTCCAATTTCAGGTCTTAAAATATTGTATTCATTACCTTCTCTAGCTTGATTGCCTTTGCCTGTATTGCTTTAATAGCTTTGTTACTTTCCTTCTCTTGTTTGATTGAGTGTTCCTGGATGTATTTAACAGATTTCTCCATTGCTTTTCATCTGTTGCATTGTGACTTCTTTAAGTTCTTTAAGGGATTTATTTTCTTCTTTTAAGGCCTCTATCATTTTCATAATTATTGATTTGTTGTCTTTTTCTTCTGTTCCAACTGTTGTGGGACAATCACAGTTTGCTGTACTAGCATAGCTGAGTTTTTTCTGGAGTCATATTTCCCTGACCATTGTCATTTCTGTTCTTTCACTTACCTCTAGCCATTTTGTTGTCCTTAGCTGATTTTTCCTTGTTCCCTCTAGACTTGGTGCCAAGGAAAGAGCTCTGGTGTGGAGGCCATATGATCTTGGTGACTCCTACCTCTCCACAAGATGGCTGAATCCTTGTATTAGAGACTGGATCTCAGTGTGCCACCCCCAGGCTCACCCCTTCCTGCTGTGTCTCAACTGGGTACTCAAGTCAGTGATTGGGGTGGGGTGTGTTATTCCAGCATGGAGGATCCTGAGATCTGGCTGGACTTCCTAGTGAGGTTGATGAGGGTCAGCAGGCCACAGACTGTAAGCTAGAGATGGTGAGGTGTCCAGTTGTTACCACTGCCTGGGTGTCAGGTCTGTGGGTGAGGTCTGTTCTGACAGTTTCCTGGGAATCACAGACAAGGTTTGTGCTTCTCAGCCAGAAGCACTGTGTCCCAGAGCAGGCTGCTAATTCCAGCAGGATATCTGACTGATCCTGTAGTTTTAATGACAAGTCTGTGGTTGGGGTTCACCCCTGAAGTTCTCTGGGGTAGTTTGCACTTCTCAGCCAGAAACTGTAACCGAACTTTTAAAAATTATTAAGTATTTATTTATTGATAACTATTCACTTATAACAAATACCAATAATTTCTTAACTATTAATCCTATAAATTCCTACAACCCCTTTAACCTAACCACTAAACCTATTGATAATAATTACAATTATCTAACCTTTTAGAAGGATACAGTCTCTGGGGCAGGTCCCCAGTCATCAGGAACACAGTCTCTGTGGTAGACCCTTTAATGCACCATTAGCTTTTCCAGTAATTTATCAAAATAGGCCTGATATTAATAAAGGTCAACCCAATCCAGAATTAACATGGTATCCAATTGATATGTTAGATTTAAAACGATTCAAAAATGTATTATGTTTTATTGTATCCATTCAGGCTTTGTCAGACAAATGCTTAATAACTGGACAATGCACCATAGAGTCATTCCTCAGGATTGGAAGGGACTGGTATTAGCTGTGCTGAAAGGTAGCCAGCAATTACAATGGTTTTCATGGTGGAGACATAAAGCTACAAAGTTAACACAACAAAATATAAAAAGGGAAATAAATGTCACAACCAATCTTTTTGGAAATGACCAAATTCACCACATTTAAAACATTGATTAAAACCCCTAGCAATGGCTTGTCCTATGATATTAGCCTGATATTCTTGAGAACTAATATCTGTTGTTTCTCTTATCCAATTGTCTATTGGGGCTCCTCGAGCCTTTAATGGTCTAATTATTCTTTGTCATTGGACATTGGCATTTTCAAATGCCAAGGTATTTATTAACTCTTGTCTGATATCAGGTTTTGGTACATCTCTCTCCATAGCTGAAGTCAACCTCTGTAAAAAATCAGTAAAGATTTCTTCTGGACCTTGCATAATCTTAATATGTGAAATATATCTTTTTTTTCATTTTTTGTAAACCTGCCCCAGGCCCTTAAAACTGTATTACGTCATTGTTTAATTGTAGTTTCATCCATATGAATACCGTCCCTCATCTGTGAGCGAGGTCTACTCCTGCAGGTTCCTGGGAATCACAGCTACAGTTTGCACTTTTTAACCAGAAACACTGTATTCCAGGGCAACCTTCTAGAACTGGTGAAGTGTTTAGTTGTTCCTACAGCCTGGGTGACAACTCTGTGAGCAAAGTCTACCCTTGCAGTTCCCTGTGGATCAGACACAGTATGCATTTCTCAGTCAGAAGCACTTTGTCCCAGGGCAGGATGCTAGAGCCAGCGCTGAGTCTGACAGCTCCCCTATGGCCCTGGTGTCAGGTCTATGGTAGTAGTCCATCCCTGTGGTTCCTTGAAAATCTCAGGTGGAGATTGCACTTCTCAGCCAGAAGTACTCTGTCCCAGGGCAGCCTGCCAGAACCATGGGGTGTCTGCCAGTTTAGGTCTGTGGTGGTGTTCTTCCTCTGTGGTTCTGAGACTCCCAGGATCTGTTTGCACATCTCGGCCAGAAGCACTTGGTCAGCAGTACAATGGCCCCAGCTGCTTCACTGTTTCAGGGTGGGAACTCTAGACATTATAAATTGGATGCCCGGCCCAAGGGAATGGTACACTCACAAGGGGATCCAACAGGGAATCCATGACCTGTCAATAATGCTGTGACTCACAAAAGCTTGGCTGCCTCCCAGCTCTACCACTTGCTGGCCAGTCAGCTGTCACCATTTTGTAGCTCTCAGGATGAATCACCCTGATCTTACTGTTCCTGTGGCTCCACTGGCCCTCTCTTTGGGTGCAGGAATGACTGTGTGGAAGCTGGGGCTCGGGAAGCAGTGGAGGACCTCTGCTTCGGGGTTGAAGCTGCCAGCTGGGTCCTGATTTTCTCAGACCCACAAGCTCTACTATTACAGTAGGTAGATAGAACTCCTACTCTCTTATCTGGCTGCTCTGTTCTTCTTAGTGCCCAGATGCCTAGCTCAGGGACTTGGAATTGTCCCAGGTTTTCCCGGGTGAACCCTGATGGGCCTGCACCTCTCAGATGGCTACAGAGTGTGAGCATAGCTCCATAGTGACTTAGCCAGTTTTCCATTCACTGTGATTGCCTCTGTGCTGGTCTCCACCATCTTGTACCAGGATCCTGTTTTTTAATCCATTCTCTTAGTCCATGTCTGTTTCTTTTTATTGATAAATAGAGATCATTGATGTTGAGAGATATCAATGACCAATGATTGTTGATTTCTGTTATTTTGTTTTGGTGGTGGTGGTGGTGGTGGTGGTATGTGTGTGTGTGTGTGTGTGTTCCCCCTCTTTGGTCTAGGATTATAATTCCCTGTGTTTCTTTGAGTATGTTTAACCTCTCCAGGTTGAAGAGGTTAAAGTGGTCAATCTAGTGCCTTCTGTAAGCCTGAATTTATAGATAGATATTGTTTAAATTTGATTTTATTATAGAATGTCTTTTATCTCTCTATTATGGTTGAAAGTTTTGCTGGGTATAGTAGTCTGGGCTGGCATCTGTCATCTCTTAAAATCTGTAGAACATCTATCCAGGCCCTTTTAGATTTTAAATTCTCCACTTAGAAACCAGATGTTATTCTAGCAGTTCTGCCTTGTTGTATTTCCCTTGAGATTTTTAGTGCTCTTTCTTTGTTGTGTATATTTAGTGTTTTGATTATTATGGGCTTAAGGTACTTTCTTTTCTGGTCCAGACTATTGAGTGTTCTGTATGTTTGTTATACTTTGATAAGCATCTCCTTCTTTAAGTTAGGGGAATTTTCTTCTATGATTTTGTTGAAAATATTTTCTGTCTTTGACCTGAATTTCTTCTTCCTCTATTTCTAGTAGTCTCCTATTTTTGTCTTTTTATAGTGTCTCAGACTTCCTGGATGTTTTATGCCATGATTTTTTTTTTAGATTTAAAATTTTCTTTGACTGATATATCCATTTCTTCTATCCTGTCTTCAATGCCTGAGATTCTCTCTTCCATCTCTTGTATTCTTGCCTCTGAGTTTCCTGTTTGACTTCTTAATTTTTCATTTCCAAATTTCCCTCAGTTGAGTTTTCATTATTGATTCTACTTCTACTTTCAGGTTTTGAACTGTTTTATTCATTCCTTTCCATTGTTAAGGGATTTATACACTTCCTCTTTAAGGACCTCTGCCATATCCATAGACTATTTTAAAGTCTTTGTCTTGTGGTTCAACTATGTTCCAATTCTCAGTGCCCACTGTGGTAGGGTTGATGGGCTCTGGTGGAGATATATTGTCTTGGCTGTTACTGATTGTCCTTTCCACTGGCATCTAGGCACCTGAGTTTGGGAAGATTGCAATTCTAAGTGCTGATATCTGGCCTTGTCTTTGTTGGTTAGGTATTTTGTTCCTTGCTTTCTATTGCCCTCTCTGTTTCTGAGGAGACAGCTGTGGCTGTGTGATGCCTGGTGTATTTCTAGGTATTAAGGGCTGACATTTAAGAATAGAGAGGCCTAGAAAGGGTGCTGAAGGGTCCACAGGAGTGAGGAAATCAGGATATTCCACCAGGATCTGCTTAGTCCCTTGATAATGCAAGCAGAGAGTGAGGAGAGGCCACAATGGGTAGTCTGCTACAGAGTTGTGATTGAGACCCAGGAATTGGATTTAGAGGAGAGGAAGGAGAGTGAAGACCTGAAGTTTTCCAACCCTCTTTTCTGACCTACTTGCTTCTCTGGCAGACTTGGCTGGTTCCCAGGGAATGCCTGCTGGAGGTGGGAGGTGGGATAAAGCTAGGAGCAGGGGTAAGAAAGTTTGGAAGGAAACATCTATGTGATCCATTGAAGATGGGAGGAGGGATGAGAAAGACAGCAGCAGGTGGTCTAGTATAAATCTGGGGATGGTATTAGGGGAATGGATTTGGAGGAAAGGAGGAAGTGGTAAAGCTCTGCAGTTAGGGCACCTGCTTCACTGACTGGAGTGACAAGTGAGCTCCCAGGGAATGCCTGTCAGAGTTGGGGGATGGTATAATGAGATAAGTGAGGGGAAGGAAGTTTGGAGGGGAAGATCTGTATCTTCCACTAGAAGTGGGAGCCCTGGAGGTAGGGGCAGAGAGGAAAGGGAAGCCACAGAAGGTGGTCTGCTACAGAGCTGGGGATGAAACAGGGGGGTTGGATTTGGAGAAGAGGAGAAAGAGATGAAGATCTGTAGTTGGCTTTCTGGGTCCCTGGTTGGATTTTATTACAAGATTTAATGGCAGGTCTCCCATATCCTAATTTGGAGGCTGTGGTGATGAGCATAAATGGTAGTTGAGGACTTTATAAAGTATCTGTTGTAATTATATGCAACAGTCTGTGACTTCCAGTGAAGACCAGGTCATAGGTACTGTAAATCTTATCTCAGATTTTTCCCTGGTTCATAATTGCAGGAATCACTATACTGAATTGAACATAATTGAAGTTAGAAGTGAGTGAGGACAAAGATGAGATTTCTGCATCCAGCTTCTCAGGTTCCTACTGTGGACGAACTGACTCTGAGGTGGCCTTGCTTACCAGTCCCTGCCTGAAGGACCCTTCTTAACAGGAGGTGGAAGCTGGAGATTGCAACTTTGGCACTCTGCAGTGCAGACGCTTGAAGAGACTGGAAGGGAAATCCACAGAACACCTTTGAAGAGAACTGATCAGCTACTGATCAGGTAGGGAACAAAAGCAGTCCCCTACACCCCCCCCCCCCCCGCATTCAGGATCCATCACAAGAGCTGTGAGGCAGGGTCCAAAGACCGTTACAGCTTCCAATATTCATCTCTGTGCAATCAATTCCTCTTTCCTCCAGAAGGTGGCACAGAGGCAAACTGGAAATCATTTGAAGAATCATCCTCACTTGCAGAGGCAGCTCTCTGTGGTAATTTAACGCCAGAATGAGCACTAGCAAAAGGATATCTGCTTTTTTCCCCCTTAGACAGCTGATGACTGATGAGAAGCATGAGCTGGAAGCAACCTGTTTGAGTCTCCATCTACTATGTGGGGGTTGAATGATAAGGCTAGCCCACCTAGGAAAAGGGAAAGCAGCTGTAACTGAGGTTCGGTTCTGGAGGTCTAGAAAAAAGTGGACCATTCTTATTGAGAGATAAACCTGGACCAAAAAAGTAGGCCAGCCAGCCAAGTCCATTTCCAATGGAGAAAGGTGACAGGGATAAAACTTGATCTCACTCAAGTTCAATGTCTAGACATTCTACAGATCATTCAAAGGATTGAACAGCCAGAGGGCTATAATATAGCAGAACTTGAAAGATGGCAGTTTGGAGGGTAATTATCGTGATGAGTGAATGATCACTGTGGCTTGCTAATGTGAATCAGATGGTGCATGTCTGTGGCATGCACAGGGAAAGCTTGCTTTGATGGTGAAAGAGTCTGGAGGAAAAGATTGAGGGGATGGCAAAGTCGCTGTGGCAGAGTATGTTTGGAACAGGGGACTTTAACAGCATTTCCATGTGAATTCAACTGTTGTAAGTTTTTAGGCTTTTAGACTCTTCCTTGTGGCTTCATTCCACCTGAGGGAGCCATATGACACTGGAAGTAAGCAGGCAGGCACTGAAATCACACTACCTAACATTATCTCCCAGCTCTGCCTGTTAGCTTCTGTGTGGCCTTGGGCAAATTATTTAATTTGACAAAGATGAACATTCAGAGTTATTTAGTTCCTGTGTCATACATTGTCACATGTGCTGAGGATGCCTATTTTGTATGGGAAGGAATTCTAGATGCTGCCAGAAATGACCTTATAAGGGAAGAGGAAGTTTAACCTGGCCACCAGGCTGCATGACAACCTCAAGGGTGGCAAGTGTAGGGGTGTAGGGATACATGCAGGCCTGAGGCAGACCTGAGGGCAGTGAAAACATGATCTTACTCCTGCCAATCTTAGGACAAGCTTTCCAGGGTTTGGACATACCTCCATCCCACTCTTTCTCTAGGTCTCCCTTCCTCCCCACCCGCACCCCCATTCCCATTGGCACACCTCCCCGGACCCACAGAAGTTGAGTTTGAACAACCCAAAGTGTAGCATCCTTCTCAGGAAATTCGTAACCCGGGCTGAAGAGATCTGGGTGCAGGCTACAAGTAAATTCATAAGTCATAGTAATAAGGATGCTGACAATGACTGTTTTGTGGTCTATGAATACCATGGATCTGTTCAAATGTTCAAGTTAATATATTGCAAATTGTGAACAGGAGACAAATGCCTCAGAATCTCCAAGAGGGGTTGTCAAGAAAGGCAGATTCCTGGACTGTAGGCAAGCCTTCAGAATGTCTGTGGGTTAGGTCCAGAGATATGTATTTGTATAGCTACTCATATAATTCTCAGGTACTCTGAATTGTGAGACTCCTTGGGAAAATGAAGCATAGTCTTTTGTATCTGACATACTTATGAAGCTGCCCAATCTTGTACTTGAACTTTATCTCTTTACTTCACAAGTAGCTTGTATCAGGTACTTTGTTCTCTAATGCAAAAGTGACTAGTAACAGTTCATTAAAATGTGTGATTGGTTTGTAGAACATTTGTATTAGGATTACATGGTATGCTTGGCTAAAATATCAATCAATGCTAATCAGGAAACTGAGGAAAGAGTACTAAAAGTTCAAGGCAGTCTGTGAAATTTAGTGAGAACTTCTCTTAAAATAATATACATATAATTATATACATATACATGTATATAAATAGATCTGGATGGCTAGGGGTAATGTGTCTGGCATGTGTGAGAGCCGGAGTTCAGTCCTGTAGCCTACCAAATACAATGTAATATAATATAATGTGATATGATGTAATATAGTGCAAAATACAAATTCCTTGGCTAGACCCCAGGCTTACAAAATCAGATCCTTGGACTTATGAATAATTTTGTGGTGGCACTAAAGCAATGTTTCTTAAAGAGTTCACTCCCAAACCATCCCCTGAATCAACATTACTTGGGAACATTTTAGAAATGTGTATTCTTGGGCTCCATCCCAGACCTACTGGATCAAAAATTCTTGGGATACAGTTTGTACTTTTACAAGAGTTCCATTTGATGCAGAGGAAGGTTCAAGTTTGTGATCTACTGTGTTAGGGTATAAATACTCCCAACTCGCATCCCGTAGGGTCACATCACGATTCTAGGTTCCCATTAACTGCAGCTAGATGTTGAGGCCAGTTGCTGCTGACTACTGAGGAGACTGCAGCATGTTTATACCCCACAGTGTTTCCTGAACAGGTATCCTTTCTCTTCAAGGTATCCTTTTGTTGTACTGTTACCACTTAGTCAACAGTAAGCATGTCTGTCTCCAATAATCATGAATGAGCCAGATCAGAGTGTCAAAGGACTTGGTGGGCGGAGATAAGCAGACCCCAGACATATTTAGAGGCAGAGAAACCCTCTACTATTCTGAATAGAGAAAGATAATTTGGGGGATGGGGTAAGTTGGATAAACAGACTGGATCTTCAAGTAACATCTCATTATTCTTAAGAATCTCTGTTATCTCAATGGAGTGAGAAATATTACAGCATTACTTATGAGCATGTCATGTTCAACCACCTCAATCAAGACACAGCTGAGGAACACATCTTATATATTTTCAAATATGCATTGTGCAGAATGATTTATAATTATTATTTTGTGTCACTTATGCTTTCTATATGCCAAGAATTGTACTGAACACTTTACACAGATTATCTCATTAAAATTCTTGCATCAGCCCTGTGAGTCATACAACAAATTGAGACTCAGGGGAGCTTTCTCAAGGTCAAACTGTTAGTAAGTGCCACAGCTGAGATTAGAAACTAAGTCTATTTGACTGCAAAGCTCACACCGTGAATGGCTCGTTCATTCCGCTGATCTTCCATTCATTATTTAATACATTCAAGTATTTATTGAATCAATTTTATGGGACAGATACAGTCCAAGTATTGGGTATGCAGTATTAAACATGAGGAAAATACAAAAAAATCTTTGTTTTTATAAAAGAGTCAGATAATGACTAACTAAATCCATAGAGTGTATAATGTATATACACTAATTGAAGGTGCATTGGGGGAAATATTAAAGCAGAGATTGGGGCAATATGATACATTTGGAAGGGAAGAAGGGAAAATAAGATAGACAGTAAGGATTTCACTTTGAAAGTGACATTTGAGTGACAGCCAGAAAGAAATGGCAAAAAGGTACAAAGATAATTGAAAAAAAAGCATTCACAGCAGTGTGACCAGCAAGTGCAAAAACTCTTCTGTGACAGAGTCTTGGTGAAATAGAAGAAGGAGAAATGGCTTTTGTGACTGCCACCTCACAGTTATGAGCTTGTATCTATCCCTTTAATAATATTACCTTGATTTTAGTGAAGACTTAAAAACTATAAATCTGCTAAAACCCAAAATATGCATATATGTACCCAAAATGAATGAGTTGCATGCTATGTGAATTGCATGGTATGGCAATATTTCTTTTCAAACTGGAAATTGGACAGGAACAGAATGATAAAGGAAAGATAGATTCTGTATATTTTTGAAAGCAAAGGAGGAATCAATATAAATTCAACTATTGATAGTAGCATAACCTACATAGAATTACCATTAATTGTTTTGCAAAGCCTATGGGGAGATAATGTTTTGGGATACAGATATAAGTTCACTCCTGGACAGGTTAAATATTAAAGGCCTATTTGACATCCAAATAAATGGAAAGATACTCAGATATAGAGATCTGATGAGCACAGGAAAGCTCTAGGCTGGAGGTAAAAATATGAGAATCATCAACATAAATATAGTATTTATCTATGAAGTGACTGTGGACATACATTATTTTCTCCCATGTGTGTGGTGGTCCTTTTGCAAATAATTCCAGAACTGAACAAGACTGTGATGATTATTCTTCATAGTCTACTTGACTGGATCTGGAGTCACAATGGAAACACATCTTCAGGTGTGCCTATGAGAGTCTGTTATTTTCCAAAATGATTTTGCTGAAAAGGAAATGCCCACCCTGAGTGTGAGCAGTAGCACCATAAGTAGGACTGAGGTCTCAGACTAAATAAAAAGATATTTAACCAAGCAGCAGCATTCATCCCTCATTGTTATCTGACTGTGGATACCATGTGAACAACTATGTCATTATCCCATCACCATGCCTTCTCTGCCATAATGGACTGGATCCCTTCAAACTGTAAGCCAAAGTGAACCCCTCCTCCTTTAAGATGCTTATTGTCAGGTATCTAATAGCATCAATGAGATAATTTATTAATATATAGATTTCCAAGGGAGATCATAGGATAATGATTACTATGCTGGTCAAACAACTAATTAGCTTCAGTCTTGTGGATAATACCATTCATAACATTTTGGTTGTATTTTTCAGGACTTGCATCTTTCTAGGGGAATCATTAAAGAGCTCACTGCAGGAGAGTCTAAAATTCTGTATTTTATTAATTTCCACCCATTTACAAATGATTATGTGCTTTCTGTTCATTTAGGATTGAGAAATTCTCAGCATCTTAGGGTGACTTGATACACTTTGTTTGAGGAGAAAAGGATGTGATCATCTGTTATCAGCACTTAGATATAGTAAACATTCTGTCAAATCCTCAACTGGATTATCTTGCCATTCATCGAAAGTACTGAATTAGAGGGAAGGAGATAGAGTATCGTTATAGAGTATCTTCAAACACTCAGAGACTATTGGTCTGTGTTTTCCAGGATGCCACAATGATTTAGAAGGGGGAGGATATAATATGTTAGCCTTGTTGTAGTCTTTTTCACTGTTGTTCTCTCTTTCCCTTCATCAATCAAATGACAAGATATGTCATGAGAATATTCCACCTCCCAAGAGGGACTAGGCAATGTCTATCCCTCCCCATTAAGATGCAATAACAAACCTAAACTTGATTCCACTGAAGTTCACCCTACGGAAGCAATGAGTTTATTAGGGTTACTTACTGTGTGTGGGTTAAGTGGTTCCAAACAGGAGAATGAGTTACCTTAATGTAGCGCACTGTAAGGTCTGTATGTAGAATGAAGGATGGCTTCACACAGCTGCATAGATGGGCCCCTCCCTATTTCTTCTCTGAATATTTATTTCTAGCCCTTCCCCAAGGTGATATGCAATTATGACTGAATTTCACATAACTGCTTGGGCGAAGTGGCTGCAAACTCAGGTGAGAATCCCATAACCCTCCCTGGACTTCTTCTTATGAGAGAATGTAGGCAGTCAACAAGCCCCACTGTGACTACCTTTTGCAAGTGGTCACAGCTGAACTCACAAAGATGGTGGCAATTTGGCTCAAAAGATAAATCTGATACAGCAAAAGAACATAAAGAATCAAAGTAAGGATTTCAAATTACAAAGCAAAGAAAGTCAAACCCAAGAAGTTATGTATCTACTTTAATTACAAACCAAGGAAACATATTGAAAGTTAGAATGATACTAACTTTGAAAACTTAGGCCAACTGTAAAATTCAACCCAAACCCGTAGAGTAGCACTGTCTGAATTTGTTTCTTCCTCTCTTCAGCCAGTAACTCATCTGAGGGAAGAATACTAAATCCAGTGGTAAATGTTTAATATTATTTATTTCCGTTCCAATAATGTGTATTTAGTGTTTCCACTGGAACTCAAATCAAGTTTTCCTTTCTACAAGTGGTTGAAAATTAGAATGGAAAATGAAGAACACAATGATCCTTAAGAGCCACTGACCATTTCTGCTGGACACAAAGGAACCAGGAGCCTTCTGATGTTCAGAGTATCTGCACATTTGTTTGGTACTGAAGAAGAACTAGGGGAGGAGGCACTTATAGTACAATGTGGTAGGTAAGGACTCTTATAAAATATGTTGTCACAAGGGGCTGTCTAATAGGATGGGACAGCCTTAGAAGATGGAGATGTCTCCTGCCTTTGAAGAGGCTGGGCAGTATCTTTGTGTGCTGAACTGAGTTTTGAAATTGAAGTAGGTGTTCTACAGGTGGCAGGAGCAATATAGTTGTTGAGAAGTCATCCATTATAGTGGGAACTCTAAGGAAGTCACTATTGTTAGGAGAACTAGAACTGGAGGGTAAAGTAGTGTTGTTTTTTTTTTTTTCCAAAAAATGTATCTTAAAACCTATTACCATGTTGGAAAACCATTTTGGTGAGCCATGATAAACAATTGTATTAAGTGATATGGACTATAACAGAATAAATAAAGGGAGAAAGGGGAGTAATAGAGCAGAAAGGGCAGGTTAGAAGAGGGAGTATATAGACCTTTGAAAGTGCCATATGGAAGCCTACTACTGTAGAAGCCTCCTCAGATATATGCATATACATATATAAAGGAGTTTAAATGGAGTCACTCTACAACAAAAGGACAATGACTTCACCAGACAATATAGATTATTAAATAAAAATCCCAATGTCACTTTTGGGTAGTCTTTTCATGTTGTTGGCCAGTGGGGTCCTATATGCTCCCACAAACATTACAAGCTGTGTTATGAATTACCCTCAGAAATTGATGACAAGGCACTCTTGCTGAAGACAGCATATATTTGCATCATAGGCCATGAAGAAATCAAGCTGGTACTGACATGGAAGCTTCATTCATACTACTTAGCATTCATGGTTCTTGAAGGTTCTATGCATGCTATTGGAAGAAAAAAGGCATCAACAATATCACTCAGCTGTGAACCCTGAAAGCTACAACTTCTGGCCTGGCAAGATAGGTCCATTGACACAATAGTAGCATGAATATTATGGAAGTAATTGACCACTTTCCAACTGGGATTTAATGTCTATTCCACATGACAAAATTAATACCTAGTGCTGTTAACTGGGAAAAACCCTTGGCTGTCTGGGTCATGGACTCAAGGGGAGAATCTAATACTATTATTCTGCTAAATGGACATGGTAACAAACTTCTCAGTAGGTTCATACGTTTATATCCACATATTAGTGCATCTCTCAACCCTCATAAGAGAAGTTCTTTCTTTTTGTAGTAGATGACAATCAATACATAGACCCACTACTAGTCAATACACAGAGAATAAGAAACTGGAGTGCTTAGATATAAATGGGACATCACTCCCTATCCCTTCAGGGTTTGGGAATCATTGTAGAAGCGTGGGGAGGAAGATTAAAGGAACCAGAGAAAGTGAACAAGTGCATCAAAATAGAATTTGCTGGAACATGATAGGACCTTTACACATAGGAAATCACAACAGCTTGGACTGCATGCACAAGGCAGCCAAAATCTCAAGGTGGATGGGGGAAGTTTTCATGAAGTCTCATTTTAGGTGAAGAACTATTGGCAACTAATTGCAGCTGGGGAAGAGAGAGAGAGAGAGAGAGAGAGAGAGAGAGAGAGAGAGAGACATGAGAGAGAGTCAGTTTCATCAAGGATATGACATCTGAGAAGTTTCCCGTACTCTAGTAGAAGGTCCTATACTCATGCACACACAGGTGTCACTAAGTAGACTAAACAGGTTTACAAACAAAGAGCATAGGAGGAAAGAATGGTAGTGAGAGACAATGGGAAAATTGGAGTTCAGACAGTAAGGTTTGGATTTGATCAAAATACATCATATGTATGTATGAAATCTCAATAAAAACCAAAACAAATTGCCATTTACTGCATGTAGTAAAAATAAAAATTCTTTTGTGAAACTTTAACTAACCTTCACCTATTAATATCCACATTTAGACAGGTAGGTATGAGTTACAATACAAAGTATATTTTGTACCATAGGTCATTGTCAAAACAAAGTTTAAACACACTGTCACAGAGGGCCTTTACAACCCTGACAGCACTTTTAAACATTTTTCCTATAGTTCATGGCAATCTATTGAAGGGTTTTAAATAAGGTAATGACATGATCCAATTTGTCCTTCATCTAAAAGTTTAACTATCATCGATCAAATTAGCCATGGAAAAGGTGTTGGAATCAAATTAAGTACCGATTGACAACTGCTTTTTTTTTTTCAAATTAAATCTTCAAGCTAATTTAATCTGTTTCACAAGGCAAACACTTCAATTTGTACACAGTTATTTGACAGATATTTTTCAAGTGTGTATCACATGTCAGACACTGTCCTGGACTCTGAGGATGCAACATAAATGATGGACAAAATTAACAGCATTCATCTTCAGGATGTTTAATATGGTAAAAGAGAAAGAATACAAACCCCCCACCCACTCAAGTGAGTGTCATAAGCATGAAAGATAAAAGTACGAAGCACAGTGACAGATCATAGTGGAGCAAGGGTATTAAGATGGAGTAGTGTTTTAAGCTGTAGTGTCCAGAACAAACTCTTTTTTTTAAAGCTTTCTTTTTTTTTAAAGCTTTCTTTTTTTTAAACATTTATTTATTTATTCATTCATTCATTCATTCATTCATTCATTCATTCATTTATTTATTATGTATACAGTATTTGCTCTACATATATGCCCAGATAGCAGATCTCAATGTAGATGGCTGTGAGCCACCATGTGGTTGCTGGGAATTGAACTCAGGACCTCTGGAAGAACAGCCAGTGCTCTTAACCTCTGAGCCACCTCTCCAGCCCCCAGAACAAACTCTTTCAGGAAGCATTCTTTAAGGAGAGATTTCAAGAAGAAAGAGAAATTAGAAGTAGTGTAGAGGAAAGAGCATCTTGGATAGTGGGCAACGACTGCAAAGGCCTAGAGGAAAGAGAGTAACTTGGCATGTTCAAGAACAAGGAAAAAACCCCATTGATTTTGACCATGATTGTCAAAGGCAATATAGTGGCCTTAGATAGAAGATATACATCTAACCAGAGGAGGCCAGTGTGTGAGACTGAATCATGTGAAAGCCAGCTCAAAACCTAAACGAGTTTGCATGCATTCAGATACTTTTCAGGACCTACAGACATGTAGGGAGAAATTGAAGGTATTGTTGTTTTAAGAACAGCACTCCTCTCAAAAATTCCACCAGAGAACTCTTACAGCTGATAAACACCTTCAGCAAGGTGGCTGGATACAAAATTAACAAAAAAATCAGAAGCCCTTCTATATACAACAAACAAATGGACTGAGAAAGAAATAAGGGAAACAACCCCCTTCACAATAGCCACAAACAATATAAAATACCTGGGAGTAACTCTAACCAAGCAAGTAAAGGACCTGTACAACAAGAACTTCAAGCCCTTGAAGAAAGAAATGGAAGAGGCCTTTAGAAGATGGAAAGATCTCCCATGCTCATGGATAGGTAGGATCAACATAATAAAAATGACCATCCTACCAAAAGCAATATATAGATTCAATGCAATTGCTATCAAAATACCAACACAATTCTTTATAGACCTGGAAAGAGCTATTCTCAATTTCATATGGAACAACAAAAAACCCAGAATAGCTAAATCAATCCTGTACAATAAAAAAAACATCTGGAGGTATCACCATCCCAGATCTCAATGTGTACTACAGAGCAATAGTAGTAAAAACAGCATGGTATTGGTATAGAAACAGACCAGTAGATCAATGGAATCGAATTGAAGACCCAGAAATGGACCCACACACCTATGGCCACCTAATTTTTGACAAAGAAGCCAAAACCGCACAATGGAAGAAAGACAGCATCTTCAACAAATGGTGTTGGTCCAACTGGATGTCCAATTGCAAAAGAATGAAATTAGACCCATACTTATCACCTTGAACAAAACTAAAATCCAAGTGGATCAAAGACCTTAACATAAGGCCGGTCACACTAAATCTACTAGAAGAAAAAGTGGGAAAAACCCTCGAACTCATTGGCACAGGTGACAACTTCATGAACAGAACACCAACAGCTCGGGGCCTGAGACCAACAATCAATAAATGGGACCTCATGAAACTGAAAAGCTTCTGTAAGGCAAAAGACACTGTCATTCGAACAAAACGGCAGCCTACAGACTGGGAGAAAAATCTTCACCAACCCCACATCTGACAGAGGGCTAATATCCAAAATCTACAAAGAACTCAAGAAACTAAATGCCAAGAAACCAAATAATCCAATCAAAAAATGGGGGATGGAGCTAAATAGAGAATTCACAAAGGAGGAATCCCTAATGGCCGAGAGACACCTGAAGAAATGCTCAACATCCTTAATCATCAGAGAAATGCAACTCAAGACAACTCTGAGATTCCATCTCACACCTGTCAGAATGGCTAAGATCAAAAGCTCAAATGACAGCACATGCTGGTGAGGGTGTGGAGAAAGAGGAACCCTCCTCCATTGCTGGTGGGAGTGCAGGCTTGTGCAACCACTATGGAGGTCAGTATGGCGATATCTTAGAAATCTTGGAATAGCTCTGCCTCAGGACCCATCCATACCACTTCTGGGTATACATTCAAATGACTCTTAACGGAATCATAAGGAAGTCTCCTCATTTATGTTCATAGCAGCCTTATTTGTAATAGTTAGAAACTGGAAACAACCCAGATGTCCGTCAACTGAAGAATGGATTAAAAAACTGTGGTATATCTGCACAATGGAATATTAGCTATCAGAAACAATGAAATTATGCAATTTGCAGCCAAATGGATGGAACTAGAGAAGCTCATCCTGAGTGAGCTAGCCAGACTCAGAAGGATACACATGGCATCTATTCACTTATAGTAGGATTTTAGCTATATAGTACAGGATATCTGTACTACAACCAACACACCAAAGGGAACATGGACATAGACTTTTTATTTTTTTATTGTTTGTTGGTCTGTTTTTTAGTTTTCCCTCCCTAGCAATGAGACACTTTTCACTGGTGGTACTACCTTGTAGGTCCCCAGTGTATGAGGAGGCTCTTGGCCCTCATATGACTGCTGAACTGGGGCGGGGGACTGTTATGTAGGGACACTCCACTCCAGAGGAGCAGGATGGAAGGGTTAGGGGGTAAAGGATGGGAGGGCGGGGCTGGGAAGGGGGGAAAGAGGACAATATGATGGAGATGTAACTTGAAGCAACAAATAAATAAATTTATTATTTAAAAAAAAGAACAGCACTCCTTCTTTACAGGACCTTGCTCTAGATAAAAGGAGACATTATTTCCAAGTGGAATTTGGTTAAAGGGTCTAAAGTGTCTGAACGTATTCCAGAGATAGAATTTACATCTGCAAACTATGGTGACAAGCCACACACAAATCCAGGATAGCATTTTCTTCTTTCTTTAATGTTTTGTAAGTCTTTACAATTCCCATGTACCAATTCCTAGAGCTTTTCTTTACCACATTACTGCTTGCCTAATGAACACAAAGTTTTCTTCTAAAGTTATTGACCCCTTGCTGCGATGTTAACAGTAAGGCAAGGCAGGTTGGATATGTCAAAGGAGGGCTGCTTGAACTAGAAGGTCTTTTATGTTGACAACATCTATTGCTTTAGAGACCCAAATAGTAACCTTATAGATGCTAGAATAAACGAGTGTAATAAAACACATGACCAAATGCAACTTGGGAGAATAGAGTTTATTTAAGCTTGCAGCCTGAGTCTATCATCCAGGGAATTCACTGCAGGATCTTGGAGGAAGGAGCTGATGTGAAGGCCATGGAGGAGTGTTGCTTACTTGGCTTGCTCATCATGGTTTGCTCAGCCTGTTGTCTTAGAGCATGCCAGATCACCAGCTCCCCCACAATGATTATTAATCAAGACAATACTCCCACACACTTGCCTACAGACCAATATTATGGATATATTTTCTCAGGTGTGCATCCCTCTTCTTAGATATCTCTAGTGTGTGTCAAGTTGACATAAAACTAGCCAGCACATGAGTCATGATTAAGGATGACTATGTAGACAATAATGATCAATTAGATACTTATTCTTACCATTTTTACTAGCAAACATTCTTTCTGCTATGAATGCTTTACAAGGCAGAAGTTTCCTTGTTTGTTTGTAACAGCCTCAAATTTACATTTCAAAAAATTATCTGGTTCAAGTAAGTGCAGGAGAGTAGCAGGAGAAATGTGGTTGCTAAGAAATAAGGTGTATGGTAAGGTAGACAGCAGTAATTTGAGGGCACTAGGACTTGAGGAATGTAGGTTAATCGTGTTTGAGTAGGAGATATAGCAAAAAGAGCTTTCAGCTAATGTAGTGCCTCTCAGCCAGGGGTAAGCTTATACACCATGGCACATTTGGTAATGTCTGAAAATTTTCTGGTCCCAATGTTAATAGTATATCAATTGACATTCCCTGTTCTAAAGTCTGGTTGCTGTGCTGCATGTAGTCATTAGGCTGTGAGCTGGTTAAATGCAATAATCCCTCCAAAACCAAAAAAAAGCTTGGTAGTATAGTTGGTGGTCCAAAGTATGTGCTGAAAGTAAATAGAATGAGTCATCTATTGCAAGGTAATTTTATGACTTCCCTTAAGGTCTGGGCTTCTGTGGTGTGAAAATACCAGAATCAGATAGACCAACAGCCCAGAGTCTGGAAGAAATTTCTCAGAGAAGTGCATGTAAGAGTAGAAGCCACAAAATCTTTCTGAGGTAGAGTGGCTCTCTCTGAGGGACAAGAGGCATTGATTACGGTTTGTTCAGGATCAGATGAAAAAAAAATGTCAGTATAGTGGGGTGGATACAAAAAAGTTAGAGTACAGACAAACCCCTTTCCTATGTGAAGTCTAGATAGCTACATAACTATTGTGGAGAAGTGAGTATGGAACCTTTTCTAGCATCCAAGAAATTCTAAAGAATGGCCAGATGGGAGTAGATTGGTTTGCTGAGCCCACGTTCAGCTAGGCAAACATGGATTACTTGCCCTCTGACATCCTGGGAACACTTTGGGTAAATTCTGACTTAGAAGTCATATTTGGGGATTTTTTTTTTTTACTTATGTGATTACCACAGTCCTTAAGACACATATAACTGAATATTTCATGTGTCCAGACAATATTCTTTCCAGGTAGTGGCATAATATCCTAGTTGTAATTTTCTGCATGTTTGAACTCACATACACATATTGCACCTAATGATTAATTAATTTATTGGCATTAGGCAATATGTCACTTGGGAGGAAATAATGTCATGAAAACAGTGTTCCCATGATCAGTATTAGTTCACTTAAAAAGAAAAGTTAGAGATCCGCCTTGCTCCTCATAGTATGTGAGGTAATAGAAGTCATCGTTGATGAACCAGAAAATGTACCCCTACTAGACACATTGACCTTGGTCTTCTCAGCCACAAGAACACTGGAAAACAAA
Source organism: Lophiomys imhausi (assembly GCA_907164525.1). Taxonomy (NCBI): domain Eukaryota; kingdom Metazoa; phylum Chordata; class Mammalia; order Rodentia; family Muridae; genus Lophiomys; species Lophiomys imhausi. Next base: position 741,534 of record CAJQZJ010035412.1, on the reverse strand, counting down.
TCTCTATTATTTATAAGCCCCCTAATCTAGGGTATTTTGTTATAGAAAGGTGGATGAACTAAGATGTTGCTTATTTGTTTATGAATAGGATGAGTGTATACTACAAAGTCTAATGAGCCTTCTAATATAGTTAAATTAAATGATTCTTTTAAGCTGTTTTCTATTTGTTCATTTTCTTGATGCTCATGAGATACAATGCAGCGATATTATAATCAATATAGTGTTTAAAGAAGTGAAGCTTTGAAATTCTTTTTAAAGAGTATTAATTTATATGAACAATTCAGAAAGGAAGCTAAGAAAACAACTCTGTTTACAAAAACATCTGAAAGATAAAACATATTAGTTATTTTTTGTTGTTGTTGTGACAAAATACCTACAAAATAACAAGCTGAAGAAAGGAAAGGTTTCTGTGGATTATGGTTTGAGGGGATACAGTCTATACAGATAGAGAAGGTATAGTGGTAGGAGCATAAGACTGCTAGTTACATTGCATCTACAATCAGGAAGTAGGGAGAGTAAATGGCTCCTGCTTATCTGGCTTTGCCTCTTTGTACTTTTCATTTAATTCAGAGCTCCATCCAATATTCAGGGTATGTTTTCCATCCTTAGTCAAACCACTCTGGAAATTGTCCCAAAAACATACGTAGAGCCGTGTGTCACTGGTGATTTTCAATTCATTCAACTTGACAATAAAGAACAAGAATCACAACATTTAAGAATACATTTAGAGAGATGAAAAGCGATGGCTGACGGAAGCCAGGAAAAAGACTGTCACCTAGATTCCTGTCCCGACCACCCCGCGCCAGGTAAGAAAATTCCTGGGCACTGCTGGTTTTTGTAGACTATGGATTCCGGGTTTCACTATGCTGGCAGCTCCCTTATTTCCCCTCACCAAGGAGGGAGGAGGGTTCACCTGGACCTCTGAACATCAGAAGGCCTTTAAAGATGTCAAAAAGGCCTTGTTAATGGCACCAGCTTTAGCCCTACCGGATTTAACCAAGCCTTTCACTCTATATGCGAATGAAAGGACAGGGGTTGCCAGAGGCGTTCTTACTCAGACTTTAGGACCTTGAAAGAGACAGGTAGCCTGCTTATCTAAGAAACTGGATCCTGTTGAAAGCAGATGGCCCACATGCCTGAAAGCTATTGCGGCTGTGGCCTTACTTGTCAAAGATGCTGCTGATAAACTGACTTTGGGACAGCACATTCCAGTGGTGGCACCCCATGCCCTTGAGAACATTATCCGGCAGCCCCCTGACCGGTGGATGCTAAAATGACCCACTACCAAAGCCTATTATTGACTGAGAGAGTGATATTCACACCCCCCTCCCCCGGCCACCCTGAATCCTGCTACCCTACTGCCTGAGGCTGATGACTCTGCTCCTGCCCACCACTGCCTTGATTGATATCCTGGCAGAAGAAACGGGTCCCCCGAGTGACCTAAAGGACCGACCCTGGCCAGGAAGTCTGAACTGGTACACTGATGGAAGAGACTGCCAATACAGTGGCCAAGAAGATTCTTAAAAAAATTTTTCCGAGGTTTGGAGTACCCAAGGTAATTGGGTCTGAAAATGGACCCGCTTTCGTTGCCCAGGTAAGTCAGGGACTGGCCACTCAACTGGGGATTAAATAAAAATTACATTATGCCTACCGTCCCCAAAGTTCAGGACAGGTAAAAAGGATAAATAAAACTCTAAAAGAGACCTTGACTAAATTAGCCTTAGAGACCGG
>CAJQZJ010035412.1:694631-714803 GCA_907164525.1 Lophiomys imhausi | reverse complement strand
GAAAACATCTTTAAATGCCATATTCTGCAGATCTCTTGAGGTTTTTGAAGAGGCCCTATCTATCTCTTATATTAGGGTAAGCAGATGTTGCTTGTCTCTTAGCAGGTTTATTTCTGATTAGCTTAGCAAGTAACTATAATAGGCTGTCATAGTACCTAACAGAATGACCGGCTTGCATAACCATTAGTTTGCATTTCTTAATTATCCTAAACAGTTTATGACAATTAGTAGTAAAAGGCCGAAACATCACATTTCATTTTTTTTCTTTACCTCCTAACCATTCCATCCCATTTCTCTGGGGTGGGGTGTCCTTATATAACAGTCCCTCATCTCAGTTGAGAGGTCGTATGAGGGCCAAGAGCCTCTTCATTCATTGGGGATCTACGAAGCAGTACCATCAGTGAAAAGTGTCTCGTTGCCCGGGAGAGAGAACTACTAAACAAACAAACCAATAAGCATACAATAGATAAAAAAGACTAAAAAATAGAAAAAATATAACTAATATATAAAAAATAAATAAAGAATAAAAATTAAAAATAAGAAGTCTATGTCCAAGTTCCCTTTGGTGTATTAGTTGTAGTATCGATACCTTCTACTATATAGCTAAAATCCTACTATAAGTGAATAGATGCCATATGTGTCCTTCTGAGTCTGGATTAGTTCACTGAGGATGAGCTTTTCTAGTTCCATCCATTTGGCTGCAAATTGCATAATTTCATTGTTCCTGATAGCTGAATAATATTCCCTTGTGTAGATGTACCACAATTTTTTAACCCATTCTTCGGTTGAGGGACATCTGGGTTGTTTCCAGTTTCTAGCTATTACAAATAAGGCTGCTATAAACATATATGAGGAAACTTCCTTATGATTCCATGAAGAGGCATTTGGGTGTATACCCAGAAGTGGTATGGCTGGGTCCTGAGGCAGAGCTATTCCAAGTTTTCTAAGATATTGCCAGACTGACCTCCATAGTGGTTGCACAAGCCTGCATTCCCACCAGCAATGGAGTAGGGTACCCCTTTCTCCACATCCTTGCCAGCATGTGCTGTCATTTGAGTTTTTGATCTTAGCCATTCTGACAGGTGTGAGATGGAATCTCAGAGTCGTCTTGAGTTGCATTTCTCTGATGACTAAGGATGTTGAGCATTTCTTCAAGTGTCTCTCAGCCATTAGGGATTGCTCCTTTGTGAATTCTCTATTTAGCTCTGTCCCCCATTTTTTGATTGGATTATTTGGTTTCTTGACATTTAATTTCTTGAGTTCTTTGTAGATATTGGATATTAGCCCTCTGTCAGATGTGGGGTTGGTGAAGATTTTCTCCCAGTCGGTAGGCTGCTGTTTTGTTCGAATGACAGTGTCCTTTGCCTTACAGAAGCTTTTCAGTTTCATGAGGTCCCATTTATTGATTATTGATCTCAAGTCCTGAGCTGTTGGTGTTCTGTTCAGGAAGTTGTCACCTGTTCCAATTAGTTCGAGGGTTTCTCCCACTTTTTCTTCTAGTAGATTTAGTGTGACGGGCCATATGTTAAGGTCTTTGATCCACTTGGACTTAAGTTTTGTACAAGGTGATAAGTATGGGTCTAACTTCATTTTTTTACAAATGGACATCCAGTTGGACCAGCACCATTTGTTGAAGATGCTGTCCTTCTTCCATTGTGCCGTTTTGGCTTCTTTGTCAAAAATTAGGTGGCCATAAGTGTGTGGGTCTATTTCTGGATCTTCAATTCGATTCCATTGATCTCCTGGTCTGTTTCTATACCAATACCACGCTTTTTTTACAACTATTGCTCTGAAGTACAGCTTGAAATCTGGGATGGTGATACCTCCAGATGTTTTTGTATTGTACAGGATTGATTTAGCTATTCTGGGCTTTATGTTGTTCCATATGAAATTGAGAATAGCTCTTTCCAAGTCTATAAAAAATGTGTTGGTATTTTGATAGGAATTGCATTGAATCTATATATTGCTTTTGGTAGGATGGCCATTTTTATTATGTTGATCCTACCTATCCATGAGCATGGGAGATCTTTCCATCTTCTAAAGGCCTCTTCCATTTCTTTCTTCAAGGGCTTGGAGTTCTTGTTGTATAGGTCCTTTACTTGCTTGGTTAGAGTTACTCCCAGGTATTTTATGTTGTTTGCGGCTATTGTGAAGGGGGTTGTTTCCCTTATTTCTTTCTCAGCCCATTTGTTTGTTGTATAAAGAAGGGCTTCTGATTTTTTGAATTAATTTTGTATCCAGCCACTTTGCTGAAGGTGTTTATCAGCTGTAAGAGTTCTCTGGTGGAATTTTTGGGGTCGCTTATGTATGCTATCATATCATCTGCAAATAGGGATAATTTGACTTCTTCGTTTCCGATGTTTATCCCCTTGATGTCCTTTAGTTGTTTTATTGCTCTAGCAAGAACTTCAAGTACTATATTGAAGAGATATGATGAAAGTGGACATCCTTGTCTTGTCCCTGAGTTTAGAGGAAATGCTTCAAGCTTCTCTCCACTTAATTTAATGTTGGCCACTGGCCTTCTGTGTATTGCCTTTATTATTTCTAGGTACGGCCCTTGTATGCCCTTTCTCTCCAGAACTTTTAGCATGAAGGGGTGTTGGATTTTGTCAAATGCTTTTTCTGCATCTAGCGAGATTATCATGTGGTTTTTTTCTTTCATCTTGTTTATATGGTGAATGACGTTGATAGACTTTCGTATGTTGAACCATCCCTGCATCCCTGGGATGAAGCCTACTTGACCATGGTGTATGATACTTTTGATGTGTTCTTGAATTCGGTTTGCTAGTATTTTATTAAGTGTTTTTGCATCTATGTTCATGAGGGAGATTGGTCTGAAGTTCTCTTTCTTTGTTGGGTCTTTGTGCGGTTTAGGAATCAGGGTGATTGTGGCCTCTTAGGATGAGTTTGGCAATGTTCTTTCAGATTCTATTTTGTGAAAGGGTTTGAAAAGTATTGGTGTTACCTCCTCTTTGAAGGTCCGGTAGAATTCTGTGCTAAAGCCATCTGGCCCTGGGCTTTTTTTGGTTGGGAGATTTTTAATGACTGTTTCTATTTCCTTATGGGTTATAGGGCTGTTTCATTTGTTTATCTGGTCTTGATTTAGCTTTGGTAGGTGGAATCTATCAAGAAAATTGTCCATTTCACTTAAGTTTTCAAATTTGGTGGAGTATAGGTTTTTAAAGTAGGATCCAAATATTCTCTGGATTTCCTCAATGTCTGTTGTTATTTCTCCCTTTTCATTTCTGATTTGTTTGTTTTTGTTTGAAATTAAACTTACCCCCTGTTCCAACTTGGCTAGGTACATTTGTGGAATCCACCAAATGCACATCTATCTGTGGTGGCCCTAACTAGCCCATTGCCAAAAGTGTGGATGCTGAGACTTTCCCAGCTTTGTTTTTAGCCATTTAAGATAATCTGGAAAGAAGCTGAAGCATGTTAAGGTTTTTCCCCCTGTATTCAGAACACGAAATATGAAGGGAAGGACCAGGCTCCTGGAACACATGTAGAAAAGAGCTCCCAGTGTTTGTGTGGTAGGGAGCCAAAACAGAGTACTGGTGTGACTAGAGTCTAGTGTCAGCTACGTGATTTGGGATAGATTCCATTAGCCTACATAAAGCTTCATTTTCTTTCTCTGTAAGCTAGAGATACGATTTTCCAGGTTGGTCATGAAGATGAAGTAAGACAATACGTGCAATGCCGAGTATGCACCAGGCACTTGAGAGTTGTTACCTGCTGTTATTGACTTGCAAGGTTTGCCAGCATCCCACAATATGCCATTTTACAAAGAATAGCGTGTTTTCATGCCAGACACAGACAGGAGAGGCTCTTCTCTCACTTTGCTTAAGCAGAGATGCAAATTCCACTTGCTTTGGCAGAGGCATTTCTGTTCTTCCAAGGCAGGATCTCACTACTCCACAGACAGTTGCTCTGGCAAGCTGACTCCAAGATATTCTCCTAGGTTGAGTATAAGTCACATGGCTGATCTTATTTCAAAAACACAGTCTTCTAACTCTGGAAAGTGGAGTTTTTCCTTTTGCTCCTCAGAAAATTTTTTCTTGCAAAAGTAAATACATGAATGAAGGAAGAAAGGAAAAAGAAAAAAGGAGAGGAAAAGAAAAGCTGAACCCTCTGTGTTTATGTCACCATGAACAGTACTAGGCAAAACTTAGAGTTAGGGAAGAAGTATAATTCTGTTTACTTTCCATTTTCTTTATCTATTCTCTCTTTTCCTCTGTATTCTTGTGTCTATTCATATATTTACACAAGTGTTCAAACTATGTTTACTTTTGAACTTTTAACATAAAATGAAGGTTTATATAACTTAAGTTGTTGACCCTTTTTTTAATAATTTATTTTTTATTTCTTCAAGTTACATCTCAATCACAATCCCCTCCCTACTCCCCCCTCCAGTCCCACCCTTCCACCCTCCTCCCCCTCAACCCCACATCCTCTTCCCTTCTTTTTTTTTAGTTTAAGGTATTTCTTTTTTTCCCCAACAGCTCTCCCTTTCAGTCCAAAAAATGGTTCTTTTTCTTATAACTATAAATACAATACAAAACAACAGAAATAAATAGGCCACAATTATAAGAGTTATATGGCTTAGCATACATTCCCAATGTCCAGTCCATATGTATTTGGCACCTGACTTTAACATTCTACTATCTAACCATCTCCATGTGTTTAAAGTTCTATATCTAACTCAGCTTTCATACTAACTTGCCTCATAATTTTAAAAATATCTTCTTAGATCCAGAACACCCTCTTGATTCCTAAACAACTCAAAATTTAACTATGAGACTCTAGCTATCTATTCTTCATCCACCTCAGAGACCTGAGAGGGATAAATATATCTGATTATATAGGAAGTGCAGGGCCTGCAGCTTCCAAAACTAAGAAATGACATACCAGTGGCTGCCTGGACAGTTCCCATTTTCTCTCCATACATTACAGCATCAATCTTCAGCCATTTGGCCCCGTTTCTCTGACAGACATTGATTGTAGAGCAGGAATTATGAAGGACTTACCTACCCTGTCTTGGCAGAGCTAGGCTGTCAACTTATCTGCTTCCAAGTTTTGTCCTTTTGGGACAGAAGTCTGTCTACCGTTGAAGCAATAGGTTTTTCTTGCCAAGAGAAAGGCTTACCACCAATTCAATCATCTCCCACTGGATATTCTTCGATGCTCATCTTCTACTTGGAGTAGAATAGGGGGTGCTGTCAGGAGCTGACATGTCTCGATATCAAAAAATCTTAAGTTAAGAAAACCTCTTTGAATGCCATATTCTGCAGATCTCTTGAGGTTTTTGATATATTTACACAAGTGTTCAAACTATGTTTACTTTTGAACTTTTTACATAAAATGAAGGTTTATATAACTTAAGTTGTTGACCCTTTTAAGACACATTTTGTTAAAACACTTGACAGCTTCTGGAAGAATTATGTGATACGAACCATTTGTGGCCACAGGTACCCTTGGGTCTGGGTGACTTACATAACCCCAGGTGTTACCTAATGTGTAAAACCTATGAAAATCTGGCTTCTGTTGTCTATTTTTAAAAATAAATGTACAATGAATTAAAATAAACAAAAAAGCAAAAAGGTGCCTACTGTAAAGGCTGAGTTGGAGCTATTTGTTAATTAACAATTACCTCTGAACCAGTAAATATTCTGGGCATTTTGCCATTCCTTACTTCATTTAACCCTTTCAGTACTTATAGGAGATGAATACCCTCATCCTGATTGTGTACATGGGACATTGAAGAATTAAAGCAGCCCGATAATTTACGTAACTATTGAGTGACATGTCTGGTCTCAGAAGCTCCAATCCATGTCACAGACCACTAGACGTGAGCTTCAGCAGTGTGTAAGTTTTCCTCAGTACCTTAAAAAATGTCTACTGACAATTCAATCTGTTTATTTGTATGTTTTCAATCAGGCTATTATAAAGCCCAGGCTTGCCTAGAACTTCCTATGCAGTTGATAATGACTTTGAATTCTCCTACCTCCCATCTCCCAAGTGCTGAGATTACAGGGGTGCACCATCACACCTGACTTCATCCATAGAACTATGATAAGGAATAGATTTATTATCTCAATAAGTCGAAACAGCCTTGAGTGACCAGTCATTCCAGTTGACTTGAAATGTGTCCCATTAGTGACAAAAGTCAGTGATTAAAAACAGAGCTCTGGGCTGGAGAGATGGCTCAGCGGTTAAGAGCACTGGCTGCTCTTCCAGAGGTCATGAGTTCAATTCCCAGCAACCACATGGTGGCTCACAACCATCCATAATGAAATCTGGTGCCCTCTTCTGGCCTGCAGATATACCTGCAGACAGAACACTGTATACATAATAAATAAATCTTAAAAAAAAAAAAAACAGAGCTCTGCCTTCAAGTACTTATGGTAACATTCCTTCCCAATTCTACTTCAGTAACATCATATTGACAACTAGACCATGAATTCTGCCATGGTCGCTATATTTATTCTACATAAGTCAATAAACACTACAAATCAGGACCTTTCTGCTTTTTGAGGAAAGCATTTATCAGCATGCCTCTATTCACAATCAAATAGGAAATATAGCAAAGTAGATAAGGAGAATATAAATGTATCTTCTATGACATCTTACACATTATTATAGCAAGAGTTAACATGATAAGAGATTGTGCTGTACCATGATCTATTCTGTATGCCTTAGATGTAGTAAAAAGTTTAATGCTTACAATAACTCTATGAAGAGCTATTGAAATTTTTATTTCACATATGGTGAAATTGAGGCTCAGAGACCTTAAGTGAGTTGTGTAAAATCATGTCAAGAAGTAAAATAGCAAATCTTGAACTCACATATAAATATTCTTGGTTTTAAATATGCATTCAATATAATCAATGAAGACAACATATCAAAATGAGCAGATATATTGGCTTCACTAGGTGGGACCTTGAGATAGAGAGGCAATGAAGTCAACTTTGTGAGATGGTGTTTACACTAACACACACACACACACACACACACACATCTTACTTTAATATTGCATCAGGACATACTAAGTGCTATATTAAGTGCTTGCTATAATTATTGTTGTTCTTGTTGTTCAAGTTCATAATAGTAGTGACACAGGATACCTAGGCCCTTCCCTACTGGCACATAAGTATTCCTAGACAAACAGTATGAAAATTGCTAGTTTAGTGATTAGTCCAGAGAAGGTGGTGCTTGGTAGGTTTAAGGTTTGGGATGTGCCACTGACTTCTGGTGGAGAAGCTTCTGTGCCTTGAACATGGTGTCTGGCTGGTTGAGAAATGTTAAATAAAACCCCTTATAGAAGGACCTGCAGACAAGCTCTCTTTTGCCCTGAGAGCTTCAGGCATTCACCATACCCCCAAAGCTCTGGATTGGCTGGATACACAGGATGTTATTGATAACAAGACTGGGATTAAAAGTTTTACAAACTACACGTAACTCTCCAACTCATAACCTTGACAGTAGAAATTTATACTTTTGATATATTTTTGCACAGAGGTATAAATATGTCATGTCTGTATTAGTCTGTTTTCTGTTAGTAACCAAAATCAATGTCAAGTTGGAAATATGGCTCAGTGGGCAACGGTGCTTGCTGTCAAACCTGACAAAGCAAAGTTTATCCCTAAAACTCATATCAAAGAGAAAGATGCAAAGTTGTGATTTCCACATGTGTATCATGGCAGGCACACATCCACATACATACACATTTTAGTTAAATAAAATATAATTTAAAAGTGTCACAGTAAATGTTACAAAAAATGAAACTGATGAATACACACAGTTTTATTTGGTTTGGTTTGGGTTTTTTCTTTCAAAACAAGGTTTCACTGTACAGCCTTGGCTGTTCTCAACTCTGCAAACCAGGCTGGCCTCAAACTCACAGAGATCCACCTGCCTCTGTCTCCCTATTGTTGGAATTAAAGGTGTGCACCACAACCACCCAGCTTACATACAGACATCTTTTAATTAAATAAGAATAAAAATTTAAATGTCATAAAGTTATTTTAAAAATTTATTTTGACTCACAGTTTTGGCCTAAGAGCAAAAGGCCCCTTGAGGTAACATTTTTTTTTTTCACAGAATCTTGAGGGTCACAAAATATTCCAAGAAACAAAGCAAAGAGCCTGAAAGTGTATGTGTCTTATGGTCTCTTTCCATCTTCTAAATCTACCAGCATTCTAACATGAGGATACTTTTCCAACAGCTTTATCTAATCCTAATTATCTGCAAAGGTCTGTGTCCAAACATGGTAGTCATATTAGTTTCTGTTATTTTACTACTTGACTATAAGAATGAAAATTTAAATGTCCAGGAATAAAAAGCAGCATTATTAAGGCACTAATTCATTTAGCACAATATCAGAAACCCTAGAATGAAGAATTTCTACTAATATTTGACCAGTTAACCAAACAATGGTACACTTATATAATATAGTATTACTAGCTCCCAATGAAAGCAAAAATAAACCAATTAAAAATCAACCTGTAACTGACATGGTTATCATCATGCAAAAAGATGATAAAGTATTTTGTTTGATTTTATTTGACAACTTCAGAAATATAATAAACCAAGGAAATATATTTTAAAATAACTAAAGCTTTACATATAATTATGATAATACTTGATATTTTCAATGTACTAACAAGGATTTATTGATGATTATATATTGTAAAATTTATTTAAAAATGTAACAATAAGAACTAAAATAAATCACAAAGAAGAAAATCAACATGGCAAAAAGTGAATTAGTGTTCTGTGAGGCAACTTCATAGAGATGAATATTTATAACTGCAGTCCTTCAAAAAAAGGACACGCAGGGAAAAAATAGATGAGGACTCAAGCATTGGGAAACTTCCTAATCTGATGAAAATTTTAAATGTACAAATTAAAGAACCTTAGAAAGTCCAAACACAAGAAAACAATAAAAAACTACACTCTAAAAATTCCATCAAAACCAATTATCAAGGAAAAACTCTAAAAGATAAAAACCAGGTTATGAACAGTAACTATCACATCAGAAACAGTACAAAGGGAATGACACTAAAATATGTCTTTAATGTCAGGGAAAATATCTTTTTAAAAGATGTACGAAAGTGCTAGGAACGTACTATAAGCAATCTTGTATTACAAGTTATGTCAAAGTTCAACTTTTCAGTAGAATTAAAATGACACCACATGGAAATATGGGTATGCATAGGGACTGAGGAAAATCACGTGTGATAATACCCTTGTAAATATATCTTTCATACTACTTAACTTTCATAAAAGACAACTGATTCTTTAAATAAACATAGCAGTGAATTGTGAGGTTTATAAATATGTAAAAGAAAGATTTATGGCAGCTCTAGCATGAAGAATGAGAGGGAAGGTATGGAATTATACTGTTGCTAGGTTTGTGAATTATGTATGAAACTATATAAATTAACTTGAACATAGCATTTAATCAATTAAATATTTTAAATAATCTTGAAACAGTTTTTAAATTAGTAAACCAAAAGTTACAGTTATTAGGTCAACGAAGGAGAGAATATATGATCATAAACATAGACAATATAAATGAAAGTAGAATATAGGAAAGGAAAAACAAAGACCAGGTGAGACAATTAGCTGTACAATAGATACATTAATAGGTAACCAAATCAATAATCACGTTAAAAAGGAAATGATTCTGGGTATAATGACATATGCCTACAATTTAAGCACAAGGAAGGTTGAAGTAGAAGGGGCATTAGTTCAAGGAAAGCCTAGGATATATAATAAGATTTGTATAAAAATAAAATGATTTTTAAAACATACCAAGAAGTAAATGAGCTAATACTACTGGTATAGCTCAGTGACAGAGTTGCCTGGTTTTCCTTAGGTCCTAGGATTGATCCTGAGGGTTGTGAGGAAAAGATTAATTACTAAGCAGATGTTCTCAGATAGGGTAAATATATATATTATATATATAATAAATATATATAAATATATATATGTGCGTGTGTGTGTCTGTGTGTATGTGTGTGTATAATATAAATTCTTCAAATTTAATTTATTTTATGTTATTTAATTTATATTATATTGATATTAATTTATATTATATTACATTTCTATCCTAATTAATAATTTAAAAATATTTTATACATATATAGTTTACAAAATTTTATATATGGTCTTTGAGCCTCCTCTTCTTCAAAGTTTATTGAGGGTTAGATGTGGAAGTGTTTTGTAGATGTATATGTTGGGCCGGGCTCCACAACTCTACATATTGATTCATTGTGGTTTTCTGTAGTGGTCCCTGTCTATTGTAAAATTAAGCTTCCTTTATGAAGGGTGAAGACTACTCTATTTTTTTAATGTTTATTTATTACTTCAGGTTACATCTCCATCACAGTACCCTCTTTCAACCCCTCCCAGTCCTGCCCTCCCACCCTCTACCCCCTATCCCTTCCATCCCACTCCTCCTGAGTGGAGTGTTCCTACATAACAGTCCCCCACCCCATTTCAGCAGTCATATGAGGGCCAAGAGCCTCCTCATACACTGGAGGCCTACAAGGCAGCCCCACTAGAGCAAAGTGTTTCATTGACAGGTAACACAGTCTATGTTCCTGTTCCCTTTGGGGCACTAGCTGTAGTATAGTTATCCTGTACTATATAGCTAAAATCCGATTATAAGTGAATAGATGCCATGTGTATCCTTCTGAGTCTGGGTTAGCTCACTCAGGATGAGCTTCACTAGTTCCTTCCATTTGGCTGAAAATTGCATAATTTCATTGTTTCTGATGGCTGAGTGGCATTTCATTGTGTAGATGTACCACAGTTTTTTGTTAGTTTGCTTGTTTTAATCCATTCCTCGGTTGAGGGACATCTGGGTTGTTTCCAGTTTCTAGCTATTACAAATAAGGCTGCTATGAACATAGATGAGGAAACGTCCTTGTGGTTTGGTGAGGAATCATTTGAATGTATACCCAGAAGTGGTATGGCTGGGTCTTGAGGTAGAGCTATTCAAAGTTTTATAAAATATCACCAGACTGATTTCCATAGTGGTTGCACAAGTCTGCACTCCCACCAGGAATGGAGGAATGTTCCCCTTTCTCCACACCCTCGCCAGGATGTGCTGTCATTTGAGCTTTTGATCTTAGCCATTCTGACACGTGTGAGATGGAATCTCAGAGTCGTCTTGAGTTGCATTTCTCTGATGATTAAGGATGCTGAGCATTTTTTTCAAGTGTCTCTCAGCCATTACGGATTCCTCCTTTGTGAATACTCAGTTTAGCTCTTTTCCCCATTTTTTTAATACTTTATTAATTTCTTCAAGTTACATCTCAGTCACAAACCCCTCCCTATTCCCCCTTCCTATCCCGCCCTTCCACCCTCTTCCCCCCAGAAGTTTCCCCTTTCAGTCCAACAGATGGTTCCCTCTCTTATAACAGTAAGTATTATACAAAACAATAGATATAAATATGCCACATTTATGATAGTTAAATGGCCCAGTATACCTTCCCAATGTCCAGTTTATACATATTTGGCCCCTGACTTTAACATTCTACTATCTAACCGACTCCATGAGTTTAAAGGTCTATATGTGACTCAACATTCATACTATCTTGCAACACACTTTTAAGAGTATCTTCTTAGATCTATAACACCCTCTTGATTCCTAAACAACTCAAAATTTAACTATGAGACTCTAGCTGTCTATTCTTCAACCACCTCAGAGACCTGAGAGGGATAAATATATTTGCTTATATAGGAAGTGCAGGGCCTGCAGCTTCCAAAACTAAGAAAGAACATACCAATGACTGCCTGGACAGTTCCCATTTTCTCTCCATACATTCCAGCATCAATCTTCAGCCTTTGGGTCCTGTTTCTCTGACAGACATTTGTTGTAGAGCAGGGATTATGAAGGACTTACCTACCCTGTCTTGGCAGAGCTAGGCTGTCGACTTCCCTGCTACCAAGTTTTGTCCTTTTTGGACAGCAGTCTGTCTGCAGTTGGTGCAAGGGGTTTTTTCATGCCAAGAGAAAGGCTTGCCACTAATTCAACCATCTTACAGTGGACGTTCTTCGATGCTTATCTTCTACTTGGAGTAGAATAGGGGGTGCTGTCAGGCGCTGATATGTCTCGATATCAAAAAAAATCTTGATTTAAGATAACATCTTTGAATGCCATATTCTGCAGATCTCTAGGGGTTTTTGAAGATGCCCTATCCATCTCTTGTATTTAGATAAGCAAATGTTGGTTGTCTCTTAACAACTTGATTACTGGGTAGTTTAGAGAATATCTGTAATAGACTGTCATAGTAGCTAACAAAGTGACATGTTTGCATGACTAGGAGTTTGTTTTAACTATCCTAGACCGTTTTAGACGGTTGGTATCAAGAGATCAGAGCTTCACATTTTATTTTTAAGTATCTCTAGGTATGATACCATTAGGAAGCGTTACCTTTAAATTTGTATCAATATACAAAGATCTATTCAATTGTGGTTAAATATACTCTTAATTATGTATCAGTATACCAAGATCAATGCCTATGTAGCCCAATATAATCTTATTATTACGTCCATATGCAAGGGTCAATACCATTGTGGCCAACTATAATCTTAATTTTGTATCAATATACAAAGATCAATACCGATGTAATCCAATACGATCTTATTTTTGCACAATAAACAATGGTCAATACCACTTTAACCAAATAAACTACTAATTTTGTATCAATATACAAAGGTATAAGGGCATATTCAATAATCTGCTCCTTCTTCTTGGACCTTCCTGTGCTATGTCTATATTTGATTTTTCTCAAGCCCATGCACTCCTACATAGGAGAGGAAGAAGGATACAGAAAAGGAAAAGTAGGAATTCCCTGGGGCTAACCTCCAAAACCCATTAAGACAGGACCATTTATCAGCTTGTAGTCTCTTCCCCTACATAACAGAGTTTTCAGTTATCCTTCAAATAACCAAAAAGAAGGGCAGAGAAACACCCTCCCCACCCTCTGGGCATGGGACGTCGCTCTCTTAAAGTGACTTCCTGCTGATTTGGGTCCTAGTAGACCTGTTTGGGGCCCGAACCCAAATGGGAAAAATGATTAAAAATGTTAGTACACTCTTTTATGTTCAGTCCTTCTGTTCTCCGCTGTTTAGATGACCTAAGGGGTTTGTAGGCAGAAGCTGATCTTGCAGGCTTCACTGAGGTTCCTGCCGGGGCATTGTGTAGAGCTGAACGGTCCCAGCGACATTGGATTGCTGTGGTGGTTGCAGGCCCCCGATGGAGACAGCTATTGAGGAAGTCTGCCAGGCAGAATCAACTGGGTCACTCGTCCTCCTTGGTGCCTGATTCTGCGCTCTGCTGAGGATTCCGCTGTCCAGCCGTCCCCGGGCTCCCCTAATGGATGCTTCGATTCTCCTGGAATGATAAGAACAGAGCCCTGCCCCAATCCCAACCCTAGGACAATTGCCCTCTTGCCCTCTTCTTTTTTTTTGGGGGGGATGGGGGGGCTAGGTAGTACTTCTCCTGAAGCAAATTTGGCCTTCTGACAACATACAAAGCGTTATCTTTCAATCCGGGTTAAAGAAGAAATCATTCTGTCACCTTGGAGCTAAACCAGCTCTAGTGTATATATTTTGAGATCCCAAAGGAAAATCTGCCTGTATCGAGGAGGCCTTTTGTAAGTAGCCTCCAAACCTAGGTCCCTCCAAATCCCATGTGTGTGTCTCTGAACTCTAATTATTGGGATCAGGGACCTGTGTTTCCCATCTGAAGGGATCAAAAATGTATTCCACCACTCCTGGATCGAAGTCTTTCTCTATTTAGAGTTTGCCCTGCATCAGGCTGACCCTGAGCTCCGGGATCTGCCCGTTTCTGTCTCCAGTGTGCTGGGAGCTGGGACCAAGGGTGTACTCTTCTTGAATGGTGGGACCAAGAGTATGCACCCTCACCACCCCGCTCTGTATGACTCCAGAATACATAAGACCACCAACTCTACGGTGCTCCCCCACCCCCCGTCTCTGCTGAAGTCAAAGGCATGGGTCAATACCACAATTCTCTTGTATTTTACCTTAGCTCCACGTCTTCTCTACACCTGGAGGTCTGCAAAACCAGGCCGAATGGCTGTATCCTCTGTTCCATTCACAGTGTTTCAGCCCTGCCCCCTGCCTTTTTTTTTTTTTTTTTTTTTTATTAACTAAAAATAAATTTTTTTTTTTTTTGCTGCGTCACGTTACATCCTTATCATATTGTCCTCTTTTCCCGCTTCCCAGCCCCACCCTCCCATGCTCTACCCCCTGACCCTTCCGTCTTGTTCCTCTGGGGTGGAGTGTCCCTGCCTAACATTCTCTCACCACAGATCAGGAGTCATATGAGGGCCAAGAGCCTCTTCATTCACCGGGGGCCTACGAGGCAGTACTGCCAGTGGATGGTGTCTCATTGCTACTGGGGGAATACTAAAAAAAAGACCAACAAACACACAAACCCACAAAAACAACGAATATCAACAAAAAAAAGAGAGGAAAAAGAGAAGGGAAAAGGAAAAAGAAAAAAGAAAAAAAGAAGGAAAAAGAAAAAGATAAAAAAAAATTATGTCCTTGTTCCTTTTGGTGTGTTGGTTGTAGTACAGATATCCTGTACGATCTAGTTAAAATCCTACTATAAGTGAATAGATGCCATGTGCATCCTTCTGAGACTGGGTTAGCTCACTCAGGATGAGCTCCTCTAGATCCATCCATTTGGTTGCAAATTGCATGATTTCATTGTTTCTGATAGCTGAGTAATATTCCATTGTATAGATGTACCACAATTTTTTAATCCATTCTTCAGTTGAGGGACATCTGGGTTGTTTCCAATTTCTAGCTATTACAAATAAGGCTGCTATGAACATAGATGAGGAGACTTCCCTATGTCTCCGTGAGAGGTCCTTTGGGTGTATACCCAGAAGTGGTATGGCTGGGTCCTGAGGCAAGGTTATTCCTAGATTTCTAAGATATCGCCAGACAGACCTCCATAGTGGTTGCACAAGCCTGCACTCCCACCAGCAATGGAGTAGGGTTCCCCTTTCTCCACACCCTCGCCAGCATGCGCTATCATTTGAGCTCTTTATCTTAGCCATTCTAACAGGTGTTAGGTGGAATCTCAGGGTCGTCTTGAGTTGCATTTCTCTGATGATTAAGGATGTTGAACATTTCTTCAGGTGTCTCTCAGCCCTAAGGGATTCCTCCTTTGTGAATTCTCTATTTAGCTCCATCTCCCATTTTTTGATTGGATTATTTGGTTTCTTGGCATTTAGTTTCTTGAGTTCTTTGTAGATTTTAGATAATAGCCCTCTATCAGATGTGGGGTTGGTGAAGATTTTCTCCCAGTCTGTTGGTTGCCGTTTGTTCGAATGACAGTGTCCTTTTCTTTACAGCTTTTCAGTTTCATGAGGTCCCATTTATTGATTGTTGATCTCAGGTCCTGAGCTATTGGTGTTCTGTTCAGGAAGTTGTCACCTGTGCCAATGAGTTCGAGGGTTTCTCCTACTTTTTCTTCTAGTATCTTTAGTGTGGCTGGCCTTATGTTAAGGTCTTTGATCCACTTGGAATTAAGTTTTGTACAAGGTGATAGGTATGGGTCTAATTTCATTCTTTTGCAAGTGGACATCCAGTTGGACCAGCACCATTTGTTGAAGATGCTGTCCTTCTTCCATTGTGCGTTTTTGGCTTCTTTGTCAAAGATTAGTTGGCCATAGGTGTGTGAATCCATGTTTGGGTCTTCAATTCGATTCCATTGATCCACTGGTCTGTTTCTATACCAGTACCATGGTTTTTATTACTGTTGCTCTGTAATACAGCTTGAAATCTGGGATGGTGATACCTCCAGATGTTTTTTCATTGGACAGGATTGATTTAGCTATTCTGGGCTTTTTGTTGTTCCATATGAAGTTGAGACTAGCTTTTTCCAGGTCTATAAAGAATTGTGTTGGTATTTTGATAGGAATTGCATTAAATCTATATATTGCTTTTGGTAGGATAGCCATTTTTATTATGTTGATCTTACCTATCCATGAGCATGGGAGATCTTTCCATCTTCTAAAGGCCTCTTCCATTTCTTTCTTCAGGGGCTTGAAGTTCTTGTTATATAGGTCCTTTGCATGCTTGGTTAGAGTTACCCCCAGGTATTTTATCTTGTTTGTGGCTATTGTGAAGGGGGTTGTTTCCCTTATTTCTTTCTCGGTATATTTGTTTGTTGTATAAAGAAGGGCTTCTGATTTTTTTGAGTTAATTTTGTATCCAGCCACCTTGCTGAAGTTGTTTATCAGCTGTAAGAGTTCTTTGGTGGAGTTTTTGGGGTCGCTTATGTATACTAATATATCATCTGCGAATAGGGATAATTTGACTTCTTCATTTCCAATTTTTATCCCTTTGATCTCCTTTAGTTGTCTTATTGCTCTAGCAAGGACTTCAAGTACTATATTGAAGAGATATGGTGAAAGTGGACATCCTTGTCTTGTCCCAGGCGCCTCTCCAAATGGGAGTTCCCGAATCCCGGGTTTAGTGGCTGTGAGAGATGGGGAGAGAGCCTTGCCCTGGGACTTTTAACAGTCCCTTGGGCGCTGTGAGTGTTCCGGGGGGGGGTCTAGCCCCTCCGGTTTTTGCACAGTGCCCAATAACTCTGTGTTTTTTATGGCTCTTTTTTCCCCACGTTCAAAATGCGTCAGTGTAGGTCGCCGCCATCTTCCCTTGCCCCTTTTCCCCGTTTTTTGATTGGATTATTTGGTTTCTTGGCATTTAATTTCTTGAGTTCTTTGTAAATTTTGGATATTAGCACTCTGTCAGATGTGGGGTTGGTGAAGATCTTTTCCCAGTCTGTACACTGCCATTTAGTTCAAATGATAGTGTCTTTTGCCTTACAGAAGCTTTTCAGTTTCATGAGGTCCCATTTATTGATTGTTGGTCTTAGAGCCTGAGCTGTTGGTGTTCGGTTCAGGAAGTTGTTACCTGTGCTGATGAGTTTGAGGGTTTTCCCCACTTTCTCTTCTAATAGATTTAGTGTGTCCGGCCTTATCTACTTGGACTTAAGTCTTGTGCAAGGTGATAAGTATGGGTCTAATTTCATTCTTTTACAGGTTGACATCCAGTTAGATGAGCATCTTTTGTTGAAGGTGCTGTCCTTTTTCTATTCTGTGGTTTGGCTTCTTTGTCAAAAATTAAGTGACCATAGGAGTGTGGATTCATTTCTCATCTTCAATTTGATTCCATTGATCCACTGGTCTGTTTCTATACCAGTACCATGCTGTGTTTATTACTATTGCTCTGTAGTACAGCTTGAAATCTGGGATGGTGATGCCTCCAGATGTCTTTTTATTATACAGGGTTGCTTTAACTATTCTGGTTTTTTTGTTATTCCATATGAAGTTGAGAATTGCTTTTTCCACATCTATAAAGAATTCTGGTGGTATTTTGGTAGGAATTGCATTGAATCTGTATATTGCTTTTGGCAGGATGGCCATTTTTATTATGTTGATCCTACATATCCATGAGCATGGGAAGTCTTTCCACCTCCTGATGGCCTCTTCAATTTCTTTTTTCAAGGACTTGAAGTTCTTGTCATACAGGTCTTTCACTTGCTTCATTAGAGTTACCCCCAGGTATTTTATATTGTTTGTGGATATTGTGAAAGGTGTTGTTTCCCTACTTTCTTTCTCAGCCCATTTATTTATTTTTATATAAAGGACTTCTGATTTTTTTCAAATAATTTTGTATCCAGCCACCTTGCTGAAGGTGTTTATCAGCTGTAAGGGTTCTCTGATGAATTTTTGGGGTTGCTGATGTATACTATCATATCATCTTCAAATAGGGATAATTTGACTTCTTTGTTTTCAATTTGTATCCCCTTGATCTCCTTTAGTTGTCTTATTGCTCTAGCAAGAACTTTAATACTATGTTGAAGAGATATGGCAAAAGTGGGCATCCTTACCTTGTCCCTGAGTTTATAGGAAATGCTTTAAGTTTCCATTTAATTTGATGCTGGTTACTGGCTTGCTGTATATCACCTTTATTATTCCTAGGTATGGTCCTTGTATGGGCATTCTTTCCAGGACTTTTAGCATGAAGGGGTGTTGGATTTTTGTCAAATGCTTTTTCAGCATCTAGCGAGATGATCATGTGGTTTTTTTCTTTCATCTTGTTTATATGGTGAATTACGTTGATAGACTTTCATATGTTGAACCATCCCTGTATTCCTGGGATGAAGCCTACTTGATCATGGTGTATGATACTTTTGATGTGTTCTTGGATTCGGTTTGGAAGTATTTTATTAATTATTTTTGCATCTATGTTCATGAGGGAAATTGTTCTGAAGTTCTCTTTCTTTGCTGGGTTTTTGTGTGGTTTAGGAATTAGGGCGACTGTGGCCTCATAGAATGAGTTTAGCAGTGTTCTTTCTGTTTCTATTTTGTAGAAGAGTTTGAAGAGTATTGGTGTTAGTTCTTCTTTGAAAGTCTGGTAGAATTTTGTGCTGAAACCATCTTGCCTTGGGCTTTTTTGGTTGGGAGATTTTTAATGACTGTTTCTATTTCTTCAATGGTTATAAGGCTGTTTAAGCTGTTAACCTGATCTTGATTTAACTTTGGTAGGTGGAATCTATCAAGAAAAATGTCCATTTCACTTAGGTTTCCGATTTTGGTGGAGTACAGGTTTTTAAAGTAAGACCTAAAAATTCTCTGGATTTCCTCAATGTCTGTTGTTATTTCTCCCTTTTCATTTCTGATTTTGTTGATTTGGGGTTTTCCTTCTGTCTTGTAGTTAATTTGGCTAAGGGTTTGTCTATTTTGTTGATTTTCTCAAAGAACCAACTCTTGCTTTCATTGATTCTTTGTATTGTTCTTTTTGTTTCTAAGTTGTTGATTTCAGCTCGAAGTTTGGTGATTTCCTGCCTTCTGCTCCTCTTGGGAATTTTTGCTTTTTTTCCAGTTCTTCCAGTTCTGCTATTAATTCGCTAATATGAGCTGCTGTCACGATTTTCTTTTTGAAAGCACTTAGTGCTATGAACTTTCCTCATAGCAGTGTTTTCATTGTGTCCCATAAGTTTGGTTATGTTTTGCCTTCATTATCATTGGATTTTAATAAGTCTTTGATTTCATGAAGACTACTCTTATCTGTGGGTATAAGGACAGATTGTTGTTAGCAATTGTGCTGGTTTAGTAAATTACAAGTTATAGATTCTTTTACAATAACCATGATCTCACTAGCATGGAGTAGTTAGTTAGGCGTCCAGTACCAGGCATGGTTTCCCTGTTGTTGAGAAGTTCTTAAGTCTAATTAGAGAGCAGTTGATTATCACCAAGGTATGTGTGCCATACTACTGCACGCTGAAGAGTTATTGGGACATGCTGGTCATTGTTTTTTTTTAATTTATTTTTTTATTTCTTCCAGTTACATCTCAATCACAATCCATTCCCTACTCCCCCCTTCTGTCCCACCCTTCCAACCTCTTCCCCCTCAACCCCCCATCCTCTACCCATTTTTTTTAGTTTAAGGTAGGTCATCTCCCCCCAACAGCTCCCCCTTTCAGTCCAATAAATGGTTCTTTCTCTTATAACAATAAATAAAGTACAAAACAACTGAAATAAATAGGACACAATTCTGAGAGTTATATGGCTTGGCATACATTCTCAATGTCCAGTCCATATGTATTTGGCCCCTGACTTTAACCTTCTACTATCTAACTATCTCCATGAGTTTAAAGTTCTCTATATAACTCAGCTTTCATACTAACTTACATCACAATTTTAAAAACATCTTCTTAGATCCAGAACGCCCTCTTGATTCCTAAACAACTCAAAATTTAACTATGAGACTCTAGCTATCTATTCTTCAACCACCTCAGAGACCTGAGAGGGATAAATATATCTGATTTTATAGGAAGTCCAGGGCCTGCAGCTTCCCAAACTAAGAAATGACATACCAGTGGCTGCCTGGACAGTTCCCATTTTCTCTCCATACATTACAGCATCGATCTTCAGTCATTTGGTCCCGTTTCTCTGACAGACAATAATTGTAGAGCAGGGGTTATGAAGGACTTACCTACCCTGTCTTGGCAGAGCTAGGCTGTCGACTTACCTGCTTCCAAGTTTTGTCCTTTTTGGACAGCAGTCTGTCTACAGTTGTGGCAAGGTTTTTTTTTTTTTTTTTTTT
>CAJQZJ010035412.1:641252-694531 GCA_907164525.1 Lophiomys imhausi | reverse complement strand
TTTTTTTTTTTTTTTTTTTTTTTGCCAAGAGATAGGCTTGCCACTAATTCAACCATCTCTCACTAGAGATTCTTCGATGCTCATCTTCTACTTGGAGTGGAATAGGGGATGCTGTCAGGAGCTGGCATGTCTCGCTATCAAAAAAATCTTAATTTAGGAAAACATCTTTGAATGCCATACCCTGCAGATCTCTTGGGGTTTTTGTAGATGCCCTATCTATCTCTTATGTTTAGATAAGCAAATGTTGCTTGTCTCTTAACAACTTGATTTCTGAGTAGCTTAGAAAATAACTGTGATAGACTGTCATAGTAACTAACAAAATGACATTCTTGCATGACTGTTAGTTTGTATTTCTTAATTATCCTAAACAGTTTATGATGGTCGGTAGCAAAAGGCCAATGTTTTTCATTAGCATTATAGCTGGCTAGGATGTTGCCTGTTGTGTTTGGAAACTTGCATGTTACCTTTTTATACCATGCAAACTTGCTCTCATGGAGGGTTCTTTTAGGTCAGTTCTGGCTCATGAATCTCTGGACCCTGTTTCTGAAGTAAATGGTGTCTTCAGCTATAGTCACTTGCCTTCCACTACTAAGTGTGGTAAGTAAAGGCAACAGAAACAGCTTGTGGGTTTCAAAAGTCTCTTGGACAGCCATGGACAGAGGATCAGGGAGTTTGCTGTGAGATTATGTCTTGTAGTAACATCAGAAGCAAAATCTGTAAAACTCATCAGCATGGCTATATAAATGTGAGTTGAACAAGAATGACACCAGTGAACACGGCAAACTGGAAGGAGAAAAGTCTATAAGGCCTCAACCCTGCATAAAGCACTAGAGGAAACTGAGGAAAACTGGTAATGGGAGAAGTGGCCTTCCCAGAGAAAAGTACATCAATTGGTTGTCCAGTGCCAGCACTGAAAACATACATTTGGGTACCATTTGTGGGCTGAACAGGTTATACTTAGAAATACATATGCACACATGCATTCAATAATAATTAGTAAAAAAAAATAGAGGCCATGGATTTGATGGAGTGAAGGGGGGGAAGTATACAGGAGGTTTTGGAGGAAAGAAAAGGAAGGGAGATATTTAATTCAATTTTAATCTCAGAAATAATCTTCTGGAGGAGTTCCAAGATGGAGGTGATCATCAAGCATGGTTTCTGAGTAGCTGGAACTTCAGCTCTGTCACTGAGGAGCAATTTCCAGGTCGCACTGCTAACTTCAAAATGCAGACTGCATCTGTATTTTCCAGGAGAACACTGGTATTAACAACTTCCCTGAAAGATGCTCTCAGATTTCTGGAACAGCCAGCCACTGCTCCTTTGCCTACAGACCGGAGAAAGGCTGCCAGGCCTATAGGCACAAGGCTCAGCCTCTGGTCTATGAATCTACCCAACTTCCAGAGCTCTGCCCACCAACTGGAGAAGGGTGGCAGGGTGGAATAATACACAGATAGGATCTCTGGTGCACAAATCTGACTGTCCTCTGAAGGTGAGCTTCTGGGACCAAGAAAGTGCATAGGTGGAGCAGGAAGCCATTGGGAACAAGGAAGAGCACACCTGGAGCAGTGAGCTTCCAGGGCCAGGGAGATGTGCTGGTGGAGCAACAAGTGCCATTCCCCTCAGCTCTGGCCACATTCTGGGGAGGGGCTGTTGGCCATAAGTGATGCACAAATTCAGCTTCCAGGCTACAGACTTACCAGACTTCTAGAGGTGAGCTGGTAGGACCTAGGAGACAGGCCGGTGGATTAGTGGGCTGCCTGGACCAATGTGATGTGAAGGTGAAACAGCCAACTGCCAACACCTTTAGCTCTGCATAGCCCACCATTCCTGGAAAGAGCTGCCAGGTCTGAGAGACACACAGATTTGGCCTCCTGTCCATGAATCTACCTGACTCCCAGAGATGAGCTCCTGAAAGCAAGGACCTCAATATCACTCATGATAGACATCCTCCACCACAGTCACCTACCTGTGGATCCAACTGAGACAGAGCCAGCAGAGATGAGTTGCAGACTCCAGCCTGGGATTCACCCTTTTGCCCTACCCAGCACCCCAAAGAGGGATGCTATTCCCAGAAACATCCAGCCTCTGACCCAGGGCTTAACTCACACTCCCAAGAGGTCCAGCAGAAAACAGGAGCAACCATTCAACTCTAGGGACAACCAAATGCCTAGAAGTCAGTGGAAGAACACAAGCAACAAAACTCAGAGCCATATGGCACAACAAGAATTCAGCTATTCTATCTCAGCAAGCCCTGGATGCCCTATCACTCCTAAAACACAAGAAAACAAGTTTAACTCCGAGGTTATGAAAATGGCAGAGGCCTTAAAAGAAGAAAATAAATATCTTAAAGAATTTTAGGAGTTCTAAATCCAACAGATGTAACTAATGGAGAAATCCATTAAAGAAATCCAAGAAAACATAAACAAACAGGAGAAGGAAGGGGATTAAAGCCATTAAAGATATACACATAAACTCAATCAAGCTGAAGAAAGAAATGAATAAAAGGTTGAAGACCTAAAATTGAAAATGGAGACAATAAAGAAAGCACAGAGACAATCTTGGAGGTGGAAAACCTAGGAAAGAGAACAGAAACTACAAGCACGAGCATCACCAATGGGATACAAGAGATGAAAGACAGAATCTCAGGTAAGGAAGATTCAATTGAAGAAATCTACATATCCTTCCAAGAAAATGTGAAATCTAAAAAATTACTCACCCAAAACATCCAAGAAATTAAGTACTCAATGAAAAGATGGAACCTAAGTATAATAGGAACAGAAGAAAGAGAAGACTCCTGACTTCAAGAACCAGAAAACATTTTCAACAAAATCATAGATGAAAATTTCCCAAACCAAAGAAAGAGATGCAGATAAACTTTTGGAGGCTTATAGAACACCAAATAGGTTATACCAGAAAAGACATTCTTCCCACCATAAAATAATCAAAACAGTAAATGAATTTATTTATTCAAAGAAGACAAAGAAAGAATATCAAAAACTGCAAGAGAAAAGGGCCAAGTAACATATAAAGGCAGACCTATCAGAATCATATCTGACTTCTCTTCAGAAACTCTAAAAGCCAGAAGGTCCTGGGCAGATGCCTTGCAGGTCCCAAGACACCACAGATATCAGTCTAGACCAATCTTCCTAACAAAACTTTAAATCACCATTGATGGAGAAAACAAGATATTCCAAGAAAAACCAAATTAAAGAACATCAATCCACAAATCCATCCCTACAGAAGATAATAGAAGGAACTCCAACCCAGAGAAGATAACTACACCCAAGAAAACAGAGAAAACAAATAACTCCAGTGCAACTGTTACTGGGACACTTTACTGTAAGGTCCCAGAGCAAGAGGAAGCTCTTAGACCTCGTGTGATTGATGAATTGAGGGGGACTGATACGGGGGCCCCACACTGAAAGAGTAGGATAGGTGGGATAGATGATTGGAAGGTGGGACTGGGAGGGTAGGAGGGTGGGGGCCTGTGATTGAGATTGAGATGCAACTTGAATTAATAAATGTATAAAAAAGTGTCATAAACCATGATCAAGTAGACTTCATCCCAGGGATGCAGGGGTGATTCAACATATGAAAATCCATCAATGCAATTCATCATATAAACAAGGTGAAAGACAAAAAAAGAGATCATCTCATTAGATGTTGAAAAATCATTTGACAAAATCCAACACTCCTTCGTGTTAAAAGTCTTGGTGAGTTCAGGCATACAAAGAACATACCTAAAAATAATAAAGGCTATATACAGCAAGATAGTAGCCAACATCAAAGTAAATGGAGAGACACTTAAAGCATTTCCACTAAAAGCAGGTACAAGGTTGCCCACTCTCTATATACCTCTTCAACATAGTAGTTGATGTTCTAGCTAGAACAATAGACAACTAAAGGAGATCAAGGGGATACAAACTGAAAAGGAAGAAGTCAAAGTATCCCTATTTCTAGATGACACAATAGTATACATAAGTGACCCCAAAAATTCTATCAGAAAACTCCTACAGCTGAGAAACACCTTCAGCAATGTGGTTGGATACAAAATTAATTCTAAAAAAAATCAATATCAGTAGCCCTTCTTTACACAAAAGATAATGGGCAGAGAAAGATTTTAGGGAAACAAGACCCTTCACAATAGCCACAAATAATATTTTTACCTGGAGGCAACTCTAACCAAGCAAGTGAAAGACCTGTATGACAAGAACTTCATGTCTCTGAAGAAAGAAATTGAAGAATATATCAGAAGATGGATAATCTCCCATGCTCATGGATAGATAGGATCAACATTATAAAAATGGCCATCCTACTGAAAGCAATATATGGATTCAGTGCAATTCCTATCAAAATATCAACACAATTCTTCACAGAACTTGAAAGAATAATTCTCAGCTGCATATGGAAAAACAAAAACTCATAATAGCTAAAACAATCCTGTACAATATAAGACTATCTGAAGGTATCACCATCCCTGGTTTCAAGTTCTACTACAGAACAATAGTAATAAAAACAGCATGGTGCTGGCATGGAAATAGGCTGGTTGATTAATGGAATTGAATTGAAGATCCAGAAATGAAACCACACACCTACTGACACTTGATTTTTGACAAAGAAGCAAAAACCATAGAATGGAAAAAAGAAAGCATCTTTAACAAATGGTGCTGATCTAACTGGATGTCTGTATGTAGAAGAATGCAAACAGATCCATATCTGTAGCCCTGCACAAAACTCCAGTGCAAGTGGATCAATGACCTCAACATAAAACTGGATACACAAAATCTAATAGAATAGAAAGTCTGGAAAAGTCTTGAAGTCATTGGCACAAGAGACAGCTTCCTGAACAGAACACCAATAGTTCAAGCATAAGATAAAAAATTAATAAATGGGACCTCATGAAACTGAAAACTTCTGTAAGTACAAGGACACTGTCAATGGAACAAAACGGCAGCCCACAGATTGGGAAAAGTTCTTCACTTACCCCACATCTGACAGAGGGCTAATATCAAAAATATATAAAGAACTCAAGAAATTAAATACCAAGAAACCAAATAATCCAATTAAAAAGTGAGGCACAGAGGTAAACAAAGAATTCAATACAGAGGAATCTCTAATGGCTGAGAAGCACTTAAAAAATGCTTAACATCCTCAGTCATCAGGAATATGCAAATCAAAATGACTTTGAGATTACATCTTACACCTGTCAGAATGTTTAAGATCAAAAACTCAAGTGACTGCACAAGCTGGCAAGAATGTGGAGAAAGGGAACACTCCTCCATTGTTGGTGGGAGTGCAAACACAATCATTTTGGAAATCAATCTGGCGATATCTCAGAAAATTGGGACTAGTTCTACTTCAAGACCCAGCTATGCCCTCTTGGACATATATTCAAAAGATTCTCTTGATCTTTGTATATTGATACAAAATTAAGAGTATATTTGGCCACATTGGTATTGATCTTTGTATATTGATACAAAATTAAGGGTAACGCTTCTTAAAGGTAGTGTACCTAGTAATGCTTAAAAATGAAATGTGAAGTTTTGGCCTTTTGATACCAACCGTCATAAATTGTTTAGGATAATTAAGAAATGCAAACTCATAGTCATGCAAGCGTGTCATTTTGTGTCATTTTGTTAGTTACTATGACAGTCTATCACAGTTATTTTCTAAGCTACTCAGAAATCAAGTTGTTAAGAGACAAGCAACAACTCCTGACAGCACTCCCTATTCTCCTCCAAGTAGAAGATGAGCATCGAAGAATCTCCAATGGGAGATGATTGAATTAGTCTCTATCTCTTGGTAGGAAAAGCCCCTTGCTCCAACTGTAGACAGAATGCTGTCCAAAAAGGACAAAACCTGGAAGCAGGTAAGTCGACAGCCTAGCTCTGCCAAGACAGGGTAGGTAAGTCCTTCATAACCCCTGCTCTACAATCAATGTCTGTCAGAGAAGTGGGGCCAAATGACTGAAGAGCGATGCTGTAATGTATGGAGAGAAAATGGGAACTGTGCAGGCAGCCACTGGTATGTCATTTCTTAGTTTGGGAAGGTGCAGATCCTGTACTTCCTATAAAATCAGATATATTTATCCCTCTCAGGTCTCTGAGGTGATTGACGAACAGATAGATAAAGTCTCATAATTAAATTTTGAGTTGTTTAGGAGTCAAGAGTGTGTTATACATCTAAGAAGATACTTTTAAAATTGTGTTGCAATTAGTATGAATGTTGAGTCAGATATAGAACTTTAAATACATGGAGATGTTTAGATAGTAGAATGTTAAAGTCAGGTACCAAATACATATGGACTGGTCATTGGGAATGTATGTTAAGCCATGTAACACTCATAACTGTGGCCTAATTACCTCTGTTGTACTGTATTGTATTTATTATTATAAGAAAAAGAGCCATTTGTTGGACTGAAAGGAGAAACTTTAGGTGGAAATAAGATATAACTTAAACTTAAAAGAAAAAAAAAGGGAAGAGGATGGGTGGTTGAGGGTGGGAGGATGGGACTGGAGGGGGAATAGGGAGGGGACTGCAATTGAGATGTAACTTGAAGAAATAAAAAATAATGGAAAAAAAAGAGACAAGCAACATTTGCTTATCTAAATATAAGAGATAGATCGGGCATCTTCAAAAATCTCAAGAGATCTGCACAATATGGCATTCAAAGATTTTTCTTAAGATTTTTTGATTTTGAGACATGTCAGCTCCTGATAGCACCCCCTATTCTACTCCAAGTAGAAGATGAGCATCGAAGAATCTCCAGTGTGAGATGGTTGAATTAGTGGCAAGCCTATCTCTTGGCAAGAAAAACCCCTTGCTTCAACTGTAGACAGACTGCTGTCCAAAAAGGACAAAACTTGGAAGCAGGTAAGTCAACAGCCTAGCTCTGCCAAGACAGGGTAGGTAAGTCCTTCATAATTTCTGCTCCACAATCAATGTCTGTCAGAGAAACAAGACCAAAAGGCTGAAGATTGATGCTGTAATGTATGGAGAGAAAACGGGAACTGTCCAGGCAGCCACTGATATGTTATTTCTTAGTTTTGGAAGATGCAAGCCCTGCACTTCCTACATAATCAGATATATTTATCCCTCTCAGGTCTCTGAGGTGGTTGAAGAATAGATAGCTAGAGTCTCATAGTTAAATTTTGAGTTTTTTAGGAATCAAGAGCGTGTTCTGAATCTAAGAAGATGTTTTTAAAATTGTGATGCAAGTTAGTATGAAAGCTGAGTTAGATATAGAACTTTAAACTCATGGAGATGGTTAGATAGTAGAATGTTAAAGTCAGGGGCCAAATACATATGGAGTGAACATTGGAAATGTATGCTAAGCCATATAACTCTCATAATTGTGGCCTATTTATTTCTGTTGTTTTGTATTGTATTTATTGTTATAAGAGAAAGAACCATTTGTTGGACTGAAAGGGGGAGCTGATGGGGGGAAAAGGATCTATCTTAAACTAAAAAAAGGGTTGAGGATGGGGGGTTGAGGGGAAAGAGGGAGGAAGGTTGGGACAGGAGGGGGGAGTAGGGAAGGCATTGTGATTGAGATGTAACTTGAAGAAATAAAAAATAAAGTATAAAAAAAAGATTAAAAAAAAGATTCTCCACCAAACCACTATGACATTGCCTCAACTATGTTCACAGCAGCTTTATTCATGATAGCCAGAAACTAGAAACAACCCAGATGTCCTTTAACTGAAGAATGGACAAAAATAAAACAAAACAAAACTGTGTTGCATTTACACAATAGAATACTACTCAATTATCAGAAACAAGGAAATCATGCAATTTGAAACCAAATGGATGGAACTAGAAAAGCTCATTGTGAGTGAGCTAGCCCAAACCCAGAAAGATACACATGGTATGTACCCACTTATAACTGGATATTAACCTTGTAGTACAGAGCAACCATCATAGAACCCACAGACCCAAAGAGACAGGAACCTAGCATTACTATCCTACAAGAAATTCCACCCAGGAGCGGGTCATGAATTCTGTTGCCTGTTAGTGGAACAGTTTACCCTAGCTGGGCTGCCATATCAGGCCCCAGTAAAAGAGGAAGCTCTTAGCCCTCATGTGACTGATAAACTGAGAGGGTTTGATATGTGGAGGCCCCCCTTCATCCAAGGAGAAGATAAGGATGGAGGCGGGAACAGTGTGGGGAATTGGGACCTGGAGGGAAGGAGGGAGGGGCCAATGATTGAGATGTAACTTGAAAAATAAATTAATTACAAAAACAAACATGTTATATAGAAATGAGAGAGAATGAGAGAAAATAAGAGTATTTCCCAAATACTTTAATACTAAAGAATACACTTCCACGTAATCTTTGAGTTGAAATTTTAAAAATTACAATGGAAATGAGAAAATATTTTCAGCCAGCTGTAATCACACATTAGAATTTGTAGTATGTAGCTAGAAGTTAATTAGAAGGCTTTCAAAAAATTGAAAAAGACAAGCCAAAGAAAAGATGGAAGCAAATGTGCATATAAATAGCATAATAAACAGGATAGCAGCCAAACCAGAATTGGGGTCTTTGAGAAGATGAAATTGATAAACCTCTAGCCAGAGTGATCAAGAAATGAAAAAAGAACAAAAATCCCCACTATCAATGACTTCTACTGTTATTTAAAGTCTAGCAAATAATTTTGTGCCAACATATTTGACAACACCTTGAAAGATAAAATATTAAAACTTCTTCAAGAACAACTGTATGCCAGTACAATCCTCCTTTGGAAATATATCTTTAGGTCCAGACACCTTCATTAGCAAATCCTACTAAATAATTAAAGAAGAAATATCAAATCTACTACAAATTTCCTTTAAGAAACAGAATGAAGAAATATTTCCTAATTCATTTTATGAGAATTGCATTACTCTTATACCAAAATCAGAAAAGGACGAAACAACAAAAACAACAATAAAAATACCAGCTACTATTGTTCATGAATATTGATGGGAAAATGTCTAAACAAAATGCTTGTGAATCAAAACCAATAATACACTAAAAGTATAAATGACATTGCCAAGTGGGATTTATTCCAAGAATGAAGAGTTGGTTGAAGATTTCAAAATAAATATAATTCACCATATTAACTAACTAGAGAAAAAATTTTATGAACTCAGAAGATAAAGAAAAGCATTTGCTGAAACTAAACAGCCATCACAGATTTAAAAATAACACAGCTAACTTCTCATAAAGAGTACTTAAGCATACATGGTGTGCAATGATAAAAAATTTCATTGTTTTCTCTTTGGTCAGATACAAGGCAAAAATGTCTGCTTTCACTTCTATACAACACTCTATAAAAGAAGAGAAATAAAAGTCTTCATGCACAGGTGATAATTTTTGTATTCAATGTGATTGTATCTACAAAAGATACTAGAATTAACCAAGCAATATTTCCAGATATATAGAATCAATGCTCAAGAATCAAGTACATAAATCATACTGTGATCGTTAATTCTTTTTTCTATCCTTTATTTTATAATAATTATAGAATTATTCTATATACTATTCTTTTCTTTTCTCAAGACACTGTGTAGAATCTTCACTCTTATGCTGCTTATGCTGAACACCAGTCTTGGAGGCATCTTTGGATTCTAATTTTATTTAATATTTTTTTAATGTTGTGTCTATGGGTGTTTTGCCTCTGTGTATGTCTATGCACCACGTGCATACACTGCCCACAGAAACCAGAACAGGGTGTCGGATTCTCTGGAACTGGAGTTACAGACAGTTATTGGTTGCCAGGTAAGTGCTGGAAACCAAACCCAGGTCATCTGGAATATCAACAACTCCCCTTATTGCTGCAGTCATCTTTCCAGCTCTGGTCTCTAATCTTAAATGGAACAGTTTACATTTTTCTACTGTAAAAATAATTGTCATAGTTACTGACATGGTGTCCATTATTGGGTATAAGATGATACCTATTATTCCAAGCTATTGGAGACTCTCTTTTATTATGTGAATGAATGTTAGATAATAATGGATACATTTTCTATATAATTAATGTTTTGTTTTCTTCTTTAATTTGTTAATAGACATTGCATTAAATAAATCTCTGATGTAATCTTGTATTTCTCAAATAAACCAAACTTGGTAAATATTCATTATGTTTTCTATCCCTTGCTGAATTCAGTTTACTAATGTTTTGTTTATAAATTTTGCAATTACCATCATGAGTAAGATTTATGATATTCCTTAATGATATGGTTCTTGTCATGTTTGATTATCAAAATAACTTATAGAGTCTTACTAATTTTGTTTCTATGGATGAGTTGGACCAGGAAATATGCGAAACGAATAAAATCTTTCAAGACATGAAACTGGAAATGGAATCAATAAAGAAAACACAGTCAGAGTTAAGAGTGGAAATGGAGAACCAAGGGAAGAGAACAGGAACTACAGATATGAGTATCAAAAATAGGATACAAGAGATGGAGACAGGATCTCAGGCATGGAAGATTTGATGGAAGAAATCAGTACAACATCCAAAGAAAATGACAAAGCTAAAAAATTTCTCACCCATAACATCCAAGAAATCAATGACTCAATGAAAATATGGAACCTAAGCATTATAGGCAAAGAGGAAAGAGAAGACTCCCGACTCCAAGGTCCAGGAAATATCTTCAACAAAATCATAGAAGAAAACTTCCCAAACCTAAAGAAAGAGATGCCAATAAAAAACCAAGAGGCTTACAGAACACCAAACAGATTAGATCAGAAAAGAAACTCCTCTCGCCACATAATAATTGAAACTCCAAATGTACAGAACAAAGAAAGAATATTAAAAGCTGCAAGAGAAAAAGGTCAAGTAACATATAATGGCAGACCCATCAGAATTACACCTGACATCTCCTCAGAGTATCATTAATAGTGATAGGAGTTGGTTCTCACCTTTGGGGTAGGTCTCAGGTTAGGCTCGTCATTGTTTGGACATTCCTTCGATGTCTGGTATATCTTTATCCCTGCACATCTTGTACACAGAGTGAATTTTGGGTTGAAGGTTTTGTAAGTGGGTTGGTGATCCCCTTCCTCCCCTAGAGGTCCTACCTAGCTAGTGGGAGTCCTCTTCAGTATCCATATCTCTTGCTGGTAGGAGATTAAGCTAGAGTTATTCCCATCTCTTCCCAGGGACTACCTTGTCATCTGTCTCCAGCTTATTTCAGAGATGACCTCCACTCTCATTTTCCCATCTTTCACCCAACCCATCCACTACCTGCTACCTCTCTCCCCATAGCTGATCCCCCACTCCTTTCCCTCCAAAAAGAAAAACAAACAACAACAAGTTCCATTTGTGTTCGCCATACTCACTGGAGCAAGGTCAAATTCTCAGTGGCCTCTTAAATAGAACTGAGTGCTTCCCCTCCCACAGTGACATTGATTTCTGCAGATGCACAGTTGAGAAAGATGCACATGGCATCTATTCACTTATAGTCAGATTTTAGCCATATAGTACAGGATAACTATACTACAACCAATGCACCAAAGGGAACATGAACATAGACTTTGTTACCTGTCAATGAGACACTTTGCCCTAGTGGTGCTGCCTTGTAGGCCCCCAGTGTATGAGGAGGATCTTGGCCCTCATATGACTGCTGAACTGGGGCAGGGGACTGATATGTAGGGACACTCCACTCCAGAGGAGTGGGATGGAAGAGATAGGGGGTAGAGGGTGGGAGGGCGGGACTGGGAGAGGTGGAAAGAGGATACTATGGTGAAGATGTAACCTGAAGCAATAAATAAATAAATAAATAAATAAATAAATAAATAATCCTATTTTATATTTTATTTATGTATTTATTTATTTATCTGTGTTTTGGTTTCTCAGAGGAAAACTTGTGGGAGTCAGCTTTCTCTTTCCACTGTATGGGTTCTAGGGATGGAATTCACACCATCACACTTTGCAGCCACTGCATTTACCCATTGAACTATCTCTCCCATCCCACTATAGTTTTTTGATTATTTGCCTTAATTTTGAGATTATTATATAATCTTACAAATCCTCCCATATAACCTTCCTTGGTTTCTTTCAAATTCATGGACTCTTTTCAAAAATTAATTATTATTATTGCTTAATATGTATATACATATGTTACTTCTATGAATTTGACTCTTTCTCCAATGCTTGGCAATCTTTAGTTGCCTGTAGTTCTTTGTGTAAGGTTGAGGCCTTGTGGTCTTTTTCCTTGTCCACTTTGACATATCTATTGTTGTTGTACTCGTTCAGTTCAAATCAATTTCTTTTTATGTGTACAGGTGTTTTGCCCTCATGTATGTCTCTGAACAATGTGTGTGCAATGTTCAAGGAGGCCAGAAGAGGATGTTAGATACTTTAGTACTAGAGTTACAAATAGGTGTGAGCCACCATGTGGGTGCTAGGAATGGAACCCTTGTCCTCTGGAAGAGCATCCAGTTCTCTTGAGCAAAGAGCCACCTCTCTAGCCCACATCCACTGTGTTTTTGCACTGATATATATATATATATATATATATATATATATATATATATATATATGTAAGTAGTTTCCAACTTGATACTGTTATTTTATTTATTCTGACCCTGATTAACATTTCAGTTGAAGAATTTGGTGTACTTATTTTTATAGAAATCATGGATATATCTGGATTTGTTCTGACTTTCTTTGTGCTTTTTAATCTGTCCCCTTTTCTGCCTCGTGTTCCTCTGTTTCTTGAGTTTTTTTCCTCATGCTTTATTTTTTATTCCATTTTATCCTATTTAGAACACATATAGTGTGTATCCATGGCTTTGCTGATTATTTGTGTTTTATCATACTATAAAAAGTATGTACTATAAAAATTTAAAGTAAATTGTTTTCCATTTCCTTCATAACTTAACTTTCAAAGAGAAGACTCAGCACCAACACTTACCATCTATGACTTCCAAAAACATGGCAAGGTGGCATTCTTCTTGTTATCCACTCATTGTTCCAAATTTCACAAGGAGAAATAGTTTTGAAAATCTTAAGTCACACATTGTTTACCAAGAAGGTGATTATTGAAAAAAAGAAAAAAAATTCTTATTCATAAAAGTAATTCATTTAGGATGGAACCAAAAAGATCATCCTGAGTGAGCTAATGCAGACCCAAAAGACACACAGGGTATTTATGCATAGGATCATCATGCTACAATCCACAGACCCAGAGAAGCTGAGTATCAAGGAGGGCTCAAGGGATAACGCTTGAATCTCTCTAAGTAGTGAAGATAAAGTAGACATTGGAAATGGATGGAGGGAGGGATTTGGGCAGGAACTCAACATTGTTGCCATCCGAGAAACCTTATACAATAGATAATGAGGCAAAGATCAAGGAGTCTCAAGGAAGGTTTGAGGGAGGGTTTGAGGAAGCCAGAGGGATCAAGGACTCCACAAAAGACCCACATAGTCAATTAACTCAGACACAAGGAGGCTTAAAGAGACTGGACCACCATGCAAAGAGATTGCAGTGACTGACCCTAGGCCCATTACACATAGGAAGCTGTCCTGGCTGCTTGGTCCTCAAATGGATCCCCAAACTATCAGATGGGGCCTATTCTGGACATGGAAGATGTTTCCTCCCTCAGAATTTCATGTTCCTGCTTCAGCTGCCTTGTCTTGCCTGTATGGAGGAGGAGGCACTTAGTTCTGATCCAGCTTGGTGTACCAGAGTGGGTTGGTATTGGGTGGGGAGGGAGGGTGTGTGTGGGGGCATGGGACTGGAAAGAGGGGAGGGATGGGATGGGGATTGTAATGTAAAAAAAGGAAGAAAATCTTAAATTATTAAAAAAAGAAAAGAAAAGAATTCATTTAGTCATGAAGGAAAAACAGGCCATATGCATCTTTTCTCAATCATAAAATTTAGGAGATTGTCTAAGGATCATTTTCAACATTATTAAAAATGTAGAGATGAAATATTCTTATTGGCATGCAATTATTTTATATATATTATGCTGTACAATGTATATTTTAGTATATGTAATATAATATAATGATAAAACATATAATAGTTACATTAGGCTAACTCACCTATCATTGCATATGCTTTTTACTTTGTGTCAGGAACATTGAAAATTCTTCTAGCTATTTTGGAATCAACAACATAGTACTATTAGCAATAATACTACAATATAGAATATTGGAGCTTTTTCCTCCTATCTAATGATATTTTTCTATATAGTCACCAATATTCTGTATGTTCCCTATTTCTATATCCTAGGCATCTTCTGACATACTTTTCTTTGCTCTACTTCTGAAAAAATCTACTTGTTTAGTTTCTCCATGATAGTGGTATCTTTCTGCCTGTTAGATTGTTTTACTTAACACAATGTCCTCCAGTTCCTTTCCCATTTATACAAATGACAAGAATTACTTTTTATGTCTGGATAATACTCCATTGTGTATGCATACTACATTTAATTTATCCATACATACACTAGCAGGCAGTAGACTGAGTCAATATCTTGGCCATTATGAATAATGCTGCAATAAACATGGGAGTGCAGATGTCTCTTTGGCACAATGACTTCATTTCCTTTGGATGCAACCCCAGTAGTGGGAATGCTGGATCATATGGTATTTCTATCTTTAGGTTTTTGAGAAGCATCCATACTGTTTTCCATATTTACTGTATAATTTACATTCTCACCAACAGTATATAGAGTTCCTCTAGCTCTGCTTTCTTGCCAGCATTTGTCACTTTTTGTCTTGGTTATCAAAGCCCATCTAACCAAGGTCCATACCCATATTTTAGAAAAATGAAACACCTCAAAACCTATTCATAGAAGCTATATGAATTAATATATACACAGTATTGCTTAAAACCTGCTACTAGGCTGGGTGGTGGTGGTGCACGCCTTTAATCCCAGCACTTGGGAGGCAGAGGCAGGCGGATCTCTGTGAGTTCGAGGCCAGCCTGGTCTACAAAGTGAGTCCAGTACAGCCAGAGCTGTTATACAGAGAAACCCTGTCTCAAAAAAACCAAAAAAAAAAAAAAAACCAACCTGCTACTAATCTAATACTGAGTCCCTTCCAATTCTTTCTAAGAGAGAGAGGGAGGAATAGAGAGAGTCTTTTACAGTAGGGCTGTGGGTGGAACTACAAGGTACTGGAGATGCTAGACAATTGCTCTACCATTAAGCTAAATCCTTAGCTCTTAAGAGCAGGGGGTCTCTCTTTGTGGGCCAGGTTGGGCTAGAAGTCACTGTGTGGGCTAGTTTTGAAGTACTGATCCTCCTATCTCCATCGCACAAATATCTGGAATTGCAGGCACGCCCTGTTCCTTGCAGTTCTTTAATTCTCATCTATATTTGAAAATTTTCAAACATACCCAGAAGTAGATAAACTAGTTAATAAATCTTATATGAACTTCTATATATTACATAACTAGCTACACCTTAAGTAGAAATCATAGAGTTAAAACAACTGTTTGTATTTTTAAAATTATTTTTTGAGATTATAATTACACCATTTCATCCAAGTTTCTCTCTCCAAACCTTCCAATATACATTTCCTTACTCTCTCTTTTTTCATTAATTGTTTCTACACACACACACACACACACACACACACACACACACACACACACACACTTCTAAATATGTAAATACAACCTGCTCAGTCTGTGTAATGCTACCTATATGTATTATATTATATTTTAACAGTCATATTAAATTGTGTCTTAAGGTACAATGACACCTCCATTAATAGAACCATAAACACTAGAAACTTGTGGTATTGAGATTTTGTTTTCTAATTTATCTTGAGTAGGGGTTTATTATAATATGATCATTACAAGGATTTATTTTTTAATGCAAGATTCAAGGAGTGACCCAACCATTCTTATTATCATACTTTCAGTTTTGTGTCCAGTTTTGGATTCCTGACATCACGTAGATGATACTTTATATTGATCTTGCTTGAAATGCCTCTAGAAGAAACTGTTAGTAAAAAAATTCTTGTATGCCTTTCTGTCTTGCTTTTATTCTCCATTATTTTAGTCATACCCATATATATGAGAAAGGTTTAGTTTTCAGGTTCTAAGAAGTTGATGATGGAGTAGCATAGTGTAATGAAGAGAGGTCTGCACTTGCTACTCAAGTCATGACTCTTATTCTTGGGAGCTCTGTACTCCTGGGAAAGAGATTGAAACTTTATGAGGCCCTGTTTGATCGTCCACAAAGCAAGGGAGTCAGACTGAATAAAGTAATCCACATCTCCTACTAGTCTGAATTTCTGTTATGTCATGAATTAAAATCCCAGGGTTTTCTTTTATTCATAAAGAGTATCACACTGGATATAATTTGAAGATAATCAAGGTTTAACTACCCTCTTATCACACACCACGTCAGAACTTTTATCATGAACCATTTCATTGAGTTTGGCCTTGTCTCTTACTGTTGGTCTTCTTTTTGATTAAAAAAAATTCATACACAGATATTTAGTTGTGAGTGAAGTACTCATGCCCCATTTTCCTTGTTTGAAAAGATTTTGATGCCCGAAATTTGAAAGTGGGAACAGTAGAATAAACAAAAAGAGTAGAAAGCTGTCAAAGACAGGTTATTTCTTCCCAATTCTTTTACAGCGTCTCTTCACATTGTTATGACTCAACCTCTCTGTGCTTGGCAAGGTTCAAATATGAATAATCTACTAAGTACCAAACTGGAACAAGGATTCCATGGAGGATTATGAAAGTTAGGTATGCTCGATAGATTATGAATGGAGTTCTTCATTTGGGTTTTGATAAATGTGTTTCTGTGAACAAACTATGTATATTGTTTTAAAGTCTTTATCATGCACAATCTTCCCAGCCAGCCATACTGGCTACAAGGAGAAAGACTCCACAGCACAATCCACTGCTGAATCCTAAGTGTTCAATTTTCATCATTTGGTCTGGTCCTATTCTTGGTCCCATGATGGTTTTCAAAACTGCAAAGGATACATCATATGAATTTGTTTTTCATGTGCATCTCATGCCATCCACACTTGATAC
The DNA here is from genome assembly GCA_907164525.1 of Lophiomys imhausi. Lineage (NCBI taxonomy): Eukaryota > Metazoa > Chordata > Mammalia > Rodentia > Muridae > Lophiomys > Lophiomys imhausi. The sequence goes on along the minus strand of CAJQZJ010035412.1, from coordinate 677,536 downwards.
TATCCTGAAGAAAAGCAAAGTATTCTTCTGTGTTCCCTCAATACTCAGTCAGTACTGACAGTAAAAGATGTCTGCTAGGGCTAGACATGGTAGTGCATACCTTTAATCCCAGTGTTTGGCAAGCAGAAGCAGGCAGATCTCTTTGGATTTGAGGCTGGCCTAGTCTCCTTAGTAAGCTCTGGCCATCCAAGGATACACAGTGAGAACTGTCTTAAAATAGTGTTTCTCAATTTGTGGGTCACAAACCCTTTGGGAGTCAAATGACCCTTTCACATGGGTTGCCTAAGACCATTGGAAACCACAGATATTTATTTACATTATGATTCACAACAGTATCAAAATTATACTTACAAAGCAGAAAGAAAAATAACTTTATAGTTGGGGGTCACTGCAACATGAGGAACTGTATTAAAGGGTTGCAGCATTAGGAAGGTTGAGAACCATTGGCTTAAGACAGCAACAACAATAAAGTTGTCTGTTTTTAATGGAATCTCATAAAAGAAATCACTGCTTACTTTTCTGTAATAATGACAAATATCAGTTACTTAGCTTTCTATTACTCTGTTTTATTGTTGTACTTCTGTATCTGGATGATAAATGCATCATTGTTTTGGGGCATTCTGCCTTGTTTTCCAGATCAAGTTTCCTGGTTCCAGAAATGGGCTTTGCCCATTATACTAGCCTTCTTGTCTCGTTTCATATCCACACTCACAGAATTCTTGGACTGCCATGTAGGATACAGATTTCCTCTTTTCATGACAGACAATCATTCACTTTCATGGCCTCAGGAGGAGTCAGGTCTAGCTTATAGGGAAATCACTTATAAACTTATTGCTCTAGGAAACTCAAGCAAGCCATCTTCCTATTATACCTCTGCAACTTCATTTCAAATTATGCTTATATTAGTACAAATTCAAAGGAAGAATTCTGTCTGTGAGTTGAAGATTGAGGCCTAAATTTCTTTAACTTATTGAATCAATTACCATGTGTGGTAAACTTAAGATGCATCAACATAAATGAAAAAGCATTTCCAAAAAATCGTATTTTAGTTAGTATTGTCAACTCCTTCACTGTACCATGAGTCTGAAATTATCTTTAAAAAAGATTTTTTTTATTATGTGTATTCATATGTGTCTGTGTATAGCATGTACATTTGAGTGTACATATCTGTGGAGGCCAAAACGGGGTGTTGAATTTCCTGGAGCTGGGGTTACAGGTAGTTGTGAGTCTCTCAACATGGGTTCTGGGAACCACACTTGGGTCCTCTGTAAGAGCAATTTGTGCTCCTAACTGTTTAGTGACATCTTTAGCCTCCTGAAATTTATTTTTGAAATATAATTTGTAAAGAAAAAAATGACCTAACAATGTAAAGAATGAGGTCCTTATTCTAGATCTCCTATCTATTGACACATGTTAGACAAATCTACTCAATTTTGGTAAACTTCAGTTCGTTGTTTGTAAGATGGAAATGATGGTGTCCTCTCTGCCTATATCACAAGGATATTATTGTAGGGTTCTTGTGAGTATGGTGTGCTTTGTAAAATCTCAAAGTGCTCTCTGAGTGCAAACCATTAGGCAAAATACTCAAAAAAAAATCAGTGGAGACGTGACTTTCAACCAAGGAGTGCATCAAATATTGAAATCACACAAGAAAATTATGTCTTTCACAATTGTTTTCTTACCTTCAGAGATGCACATAGAACCACATTGGTCTAAAGCTGAGCTCATAATAGTCAGCATCAATCTCATTATCAGGAAACTAGTCTTGTTTCTCATTTCAATGGGCACCTCACTCCTGCAGGAGAAAACAGTATGAAGATTCTGTGACAGTCAGATATCAAAGAAGCCAGAGGCCTGGTTAGTGCTGACTGCGAGAGTGGACTAAAAGGAGGACTGATCATATGTCACCTTGGTTACAAGCCCAGAGATGAAACGATGGAAAGAAAAGAGAAAATGGGCAATCCAATTCATGAGTTAACCCTAGTGAAGACAGTAGTTATTTTCTGAGTAATCCAAACAGCATCCAGCCTTGTGATACATTAAGAGCATGTGATTGTGGTAGTGACTTTCCTTGGTCTCTCTTCTCTTTCGGCTATAGGGTTTCCAGAGGTGTATGCAGATTTGAGCTAACAGTGGTTGGGGGGGGGAGGTAACAAGAAAGGAATCCTCATGCCTCCTCTTCTCCCCAACCCCTCACCCCCAGGATAGAACAGTTAGGCTTGGGAGACCTAAAGGGTTTCACTTCCGCCTGGCTGTAGGAACCACGAGTTCCAGACTAGGTCGGAATTGGAATAATCACAATCAAAATACACCCAGATGCTCTCACACACCCAGACGCGCGCGCATCCCTGGGCCATGGGGTGCACGTGAGCCCACACCCCACACACCCAGCCCTGCCTCTAGCCTGAGCATCCTTGGCAGCTACCGCTGAAGCAGCCTCCTCCTTCTCTTCCTCCTCCTACCAGTGCCACTGCTGCTGCTGTGATCGCCTATCCCCTCTCATCCTTCTTCCTCCCCCAATTCCTGCTCCTCCTCCCCGCATCCTCGGCTCCTCCTGCCCAGCAGCTAAAGGCAGAACCCTCGGCGGCAGCTTCCCTTCTCTCCTGCCACGAAGAGGTTGGAACAGGTCTGTGCTGGGGGCGCTTAGTTGCGGGTTGCTGGAACACCGGTGGTGGATCCCAGAGCCACTGGGAGGAGTTCCGGGCAGAGAGTAGGGGAGATTATTTCCCAGATTTTTGTGTTGTATGAATAGATGTGGGGAGAGAGTTTAGAGAGGCACCTCTGTCCTTTTGCCATTTCTTCCCTCTTTTCCCTCTTGGTTCATGGCGAGAGAGTACTGAAGCTACTCGGACTCTTGCTCCTGCCCATCCCTAAAGCTCTTTCTTTGCGCCCCCTCTTCCAGCATCCACTTCCCAAAGCTGAGCTTTCTTGTTCTGGGAGCTAAGGCATGGGGGCGGGGAGAGATGGATGGAGTAGATCCAGCTGGGCACCTGGGGGCCTAGGGCTTTGTTATACAGGACAAAACCAGCCTTTAGCAGCTTCCAGATCCCGGTTACACTGCTGTCTGCTTGTGTGGGGTGTGGGCTCCTGCACATTAGAGAAGTAAGAGAATGTGAGGGGGCACTCCCTACTTGTGACCGGGCATACAGGAATGCAGTGCTGTGTGCTAGGGATGCGGTGTGGATTTTGTGTGGAATTTTGTGTGAGTTGGACTGGTGCATTTGACTCTCTCACTATGTGTTGGTGTGTGTTCTGCGCCATGGGGCTGAGCTACTCTTGGCATTTCGTGTCCTTGGGTCTCAGCTCATGCCAACCCAGACTGCAGCAACATGCAGGCCGGCTGATCAGGTCCAACCTGTTTTACTCACATTGGAAGGGTGATGACTTCAAAGTGATGGAACCCCCCGCCCCCCGCTGGAGTAGTTGCTTAGTACTTTCTGGATGTGAAATGTCCACCTAGACTGACCAAACCCCAGGGGACAACTTGATTTTGATCCCACACCCACCCACAGAAGATTCTTAACTTTCTGGAAGGTTTTCTTCTCTCAGCCAATGAGATTCCAGTGTTCTTAACAGCGAACTCTTCAGTGCCTCCCCCACCTCCTGTAATTAGTAGTGGATCCCCATGTCTTCATTACTGTAAGGAAGTTTGTGTTGTGTTAGGATTCAGTTGTATGTTTAGAGAAAAGGGAACAAATCAAGTGCACTTATTAATTAATCGTGAATTTACCCTACAGGCTTATTTTTATATTCTTGTAACACGAGATAAAGTGTGTAGCCATTTTGTTTTTCACCAAAGAAAGATCAGCAAAAATGAAAAAAAAAAACTCCTTAACTTTTCTTGAACATTTTTCTTTGTGCTTCTGATAACTCATTGCTTTTCAAGCCCTCAAAGTAAACAGTTAAGGATTGCGATCAAACGACCAACATTTATTGCACACCTGCCATGTGTCAGTAGCAATGCTAGGTACTGGAAATATGGAGATGAATAAAACATCAGATCAGTTCTCAGGGTGTGTAGACTGTTATACAAGCTAGAGCTTGGAAACTGTATGAAAAGGGTTGGGCAGGGGACTGTGGAAGCACTTAGAAGGGATGCCCAGCTGGGGGTGGGGGTTAGGATCAAGGCAGGCTTCACTGGGAAAGTGACATTTGAGTCAAGCAAGTCTTGTGGAATTAATTCACCAGGTGACTAAGTGGAGAATGGCAGCCTAAGCTCAGTGAGCAGCATGTTCAAAGGCAGAGAAGTTATAGTTAAGTAAAACTGCAGGAGATCTGAAGTAAAACTGTCAAATTATCTGCCATCCCAGAACAAGTGTCGGTGGTTTAGAATGATGATTAATGACGAATCTGAAAAGAGCCAGCATCGCAGATTGATGAAGATCGAAATGCATCCGCATCTTAAGAACTGTCTGCCTCATTTATTAACAGTGTTTTGCTTTAAGCAAATCTGATATATGTGAATGTAGATTTGCAATGCAAATGAACTGAATGGGACCCATTCAGGTCACAGAATTTGTTGCTTTACAAAAGGACTCACAACCACAAACACTTTTTTTTATAATTTTATTTCTTCAAGTTACATCTCAGTCACAATCCCTTCCCTACTCCCCCCTCCTGTCCCACCCTTCCACCCTCAACCTCCCCAATCCTCTATCCTTTTTTTTTCTTTAGTCTAAATTAGATCTTTTTCCCCCCAACAGCTCCCCCCTTCAGTCCAACAAATGGTTCTCTCTCCTATAACAATAGATACAATACAAAACAACAGAAGCACACAGGCCACGGTTATGAGGGTTATATGGCTTAGCGTACATTCCCAATGTCCAGTCCATATGTATTTGGTACCTGACTTTAACATTCTACTATCTAACCATCTCTATGAGTTTAAAGTTCTATATCTAACTCAGCTTTCATACTAAATTGCATCACATTTTTAAAAACATCTACTTAGATCCAGAACACCCTCTTGATTTGTAAACAACTCAAAATTTAACTATGAGACTCTAGCTATCTATTTTTCAACCACCTCGGAGACCTGAGAGGGATAAATATATATGTTTATTTAGGAAGTGCAGGGCCCACAGTTACCAAAACTAAGAAATGACATACCAGTGGCTGCCTGGACAGTTCCCATTCTCTCCCCATACATTACAGCATCAATCTTCAGCCGTTTGGCCCCGTTTCTCTGACAGACATTGATTGTAGAGCAGGAATTATGAAGGACTTACCTACCCTGTCTTGACAGAGCTAGGCTGTCGACTTAACTGCTTCCAGGTTTTTTCCTTTTTGGACAGCATTCTGTCTACAGTTGAAGCAAGGGGTTTTTCTTGCCAAGAGATAGGCTTGCCACTAATTCAACTATGTCACACTGGAGATTCTTCGATGCTCATCTTCTACTTGGAGTAGAATAGGGGGTGCTCTCAGGAGCTGACATGTCTCGATATCAAAAAAAATCTTAATTTAAGAAATCATCTTTGAATGCCATATTCTGCAGATCTCTTGGGGATTTTGTAGACGCCCTATCTATCTCTTATATTTAGATAAACAAATGTTGCTTGTCTCTTAACAACTTGATTTCTGAGTAGCTTAGAAAATAACTGTGATAGACTGTCATAGTAACTAACAAAATGACACGCTTGCATGACTATGAGTTTGCATTTATTAATTATCCTAAACAATTTATGAAGGTTGGTATCAAAAGGCCAAAACTTCACATTTCATTTTTAAGCATTACTAGGTACACTACCTTTAAGAAGCGTTACCCTTAATTTTGTATCAATATACAAAGATCAATACCAATGTGGCCAAATATACTCTTAATTTTGTATCAATATACAAAGATCATTACCTATGTAGCCCAATATAATCTTAATTTTGTATCAATATACAAAGATCAGTACCGATGTAGTCCAATACAATCTTAATTTTGCATTAATATACAATGATCAATACCAATTTAGCCAAATATAATATTAATTTTGATTCAATATACAAAGGTATAAGGGCATATTCAATAATCTGTCCTTTTTTCTTGATCTTTCCTATACTAGGTCTGTGTCCCATTTTTTTCTCAAGTCTATTCACTCCTACATAGGAGAGAAAGAAGGATATAGAAAAGAAAAAGAGAGAAGTCCCTAGGTCTAACCTCCAAAACCCATTTAACAAGACCATTTAACAGCTTGTAGTCTCTTCCCGTAAATAACAAAATTTTCTGTTATCCATCAAATAACCAAAGGGGGGGAAACACCCTCCCCACCTTCTGGGCATGGGATGTTGCTCTCTTAAAATGACTTCCTGCTGATTTGGGACATAGTAAACCTGTTTGGGGCCCAAATAAGAATGGAAAAATGGTTAAAAATGTTAATAGAATCCTTTGATGTTCAGTCCTTTTGTGCTCAGGTATTTAGATGTCCTAAGAAGTTTGTAGACAGAAGCTGATCTTCAAGGCTTTACTGAAGTTCTGGCTGGAGCAGTCTTTGGAGCTGAAGGATCTTAGCAATTTTGAGTTATTGTGGTTGTAGATTTTTGAGGAAACAGCTATTGAGGAAGTCTGCAAGGCTGGATCGTCTGGGCCACTCTTCTTCTTTGGCGTCTGATCTGTTTTCTACTGAGGTTTCCGTTGTTCAGTTGTCCCTGGATTCCTTGAATGGGTGCTTTAAATCTCCTTGAAAGATAAGAACAGAGCCCTGCCCTAATCCTAACTCTGGGACAATTACCTTATTTTTGGGGGAGGGGGTGGTCAGGTAATATTTTTCCTGGAGCAAATTTGGTTTTTTGACAATATATAAAGTATTATCTTTCAATCTGGATTAAAGAAGAAATTATTTTGTTATTTTGGAGCTAAACAAAACTTTAGTGTATATATTTTGAGATCTCAAAGGACAATTTGTTTGCATTGAGCATGCCTTTTGTAAGTAGCTTTTAAACTTGAATCCTTCCAAATCCTATGTGCCTGTCTCTGCATTCTAAGTATTGGAATCAAAGACCTGTGGTTCCCAACTGAAGGGTTTAAAGATGTGCTCCACCACCCTTGGATTGAATTTTTTCTCTATTTAGAGCTTGTTTTGTATCAGGCTGACCTTGAGCTCTGAGATCTGCCTGTTTCTGTCTCTAGGGTGTTGGGATTAAGGGTGTATTCTTCTTGAATGATGGGATTAAGGGTGTGCACCCTCACCACCCTGTTCCTTGTAACTCTAGAATTTGTAAGACAACTAACTGTAGTGCTTCTCCTGTCTCTGCTGAAGTTAAAGGCATGGGCTAACACCACGCATTTCATGTATTTTACCTTAGCTCTAAGTGTTTTCGACTCTTGGAGGTTTATAAAACCAGGTTGAATAGCTGTAACCTTTAATTTATTTACAGGAAACACTTTTTAAAAAAATGTTTATTTATTACTTCAGGTTACATCTCCATTCATAGTACCCTCTTTCTACCTCTCCCATCCCGCCCTCCCAGCCTCTACCCCCTATCCCTTCCATCCCACTCCTCTGGAGTGGTGTGTCCCTACATAACAGTCCCCTGCCTCAGTTCAGCAGTCATGAGGGCCAAGAGCCTCCTCATACACTGGGGGCCTACAAGGCAGCACCACTAGAGCAAAGTGTCTCATTGACAGGAAACAAAGTCTATGTTCCTGTTCCCTTTGGTGCACTGGCTGTAGTATAGTTATCCTGTACTATATGGCTAAAATCCAATTATAAGTGAATAGATGCCATGTGCAACCTTCCGAGCCTGGATTAGCTCACTCAGGATGAGCTTCTCTAGTTCCATCCATTTGGTTGCCAATTGCATGATTTCCTTGTTTCTGATGGCTGAGTAGTATTCCATTGTATAGAAGTACCACAGTGTTTTTATTCATTCCCCGACAACCAGATACTCTTAAAATAAATAGCAGCCCCTCTCTGGCCTCTGTAGTGAACCTTGTTTTTACAAAAATTGCATTGCCACAGAATTTTTCACATAGCCAGTGGATAAAGACAGGTATAGATATCTGCGTTACATTGACTTCTTATGCAACAAGTTACCAATTTCAATGCAGGGATTTCATCTCATACTGTGAATGTTTAATAAATACTAAGCGAAAATATGAAAATGTTAGCAATGAATATCAAATACATTAGCTGTGATCTTTTGTCATTTGACTCATATGAAATTAACTGGGGCAAGATCTTCAGGGACTTTTACAATTTAGGTACTTTTAGTAGTGTCACTGGTAATTAACGGTAGCACAAGATTTCTGTGCTGTATATTGGTTTTGAAATGGATATATAATGAGTGCTCTAATACTCATGCAATTAAGATACACCAGAAGCTCATTTGGAGTCCTCTGTTTTACTGTGTTGGTGGTGATTTCATAGGTTGATGAATAGTAATAGGACTGAGCCTGGGGATTGATGATTTCCACTCCAAATGCCTGATGGCCCAAGATTATGCTGGTTAAGGGTGTGAACTCTGATGACATGGCTTAGCCCCATGAACACTTTTTCCCTTAAATAAAGCCTCTAGTAGCCCTGAGTTCTGTTTGAAAGTAATATAAGCAGAAGTTGATGGGCTTGGAATCAGCTTGTTAGCTCATTTGACCAATGTCCTACAGTGGGAAGAGTGGCCTGGGGTCCTTTGGTCACATGAAGGTTCTTTGCTCATTAGCTGTGAATATCTGAATGTATCAGACAGTATCTCTAAAGAGAAGAGAGCATACCCCAGAGCCTATTAGCTTGGGTTGGAATGGAGCTGATCTGTCTGCTGTGCTAATACTCAGATCAATCCAAGACCTAATCCAATACTTCTAGATGCAAGCTCCAAACATGATAGAATGTTCATAGGTCAGATAGAGTAAGAGGGCAGGAGAGGGAGAAAGAGAGTTTTGTAGTCAACTTTGGGAAATTCTTGCTTAAAGAGCACAAGTTTGTTAATTCCAGAACTTCTAAGAGGCTCTACTAGACTAATACACATGGTGACTCTCCAGGAAAAGACCATATGTAGAATTTCTTACATATCTGTCTGTAAATCCTGACGTTCCACTTGTTAGATTGATCTTAAGAGTACTTAAGGACTGTGCTGGTCAAATAGAATCCTCTGCTGAGTTGAGGCAGTTGCTACCTTGCTGGGTAAACTTGGCTGAAAGATGAGTTGGATGACTGGCTTCACCAGTCTCAGACTTTCATCCCTCCTCCTCCTCTTGTAAAATAAGGCTGATAGTAATCATTATTCTCACTGCCTGTGATGGTGTGATGACAACTATGATAATATCTTTGCAAGTATTTTGAGCTCTTTAGAAGAAAAGCTGCATATTAACTCAAGGTTATTATGAAGGGGAAGTGAAGAATTAAAGTCATTATTCAGGCACAAATCCTATTTATCTTCAGCATTTGGAGCAGCTGACCTCAGTGTTCCGCTTTGACCATGAGGACCTATCCTCATTCAACCTTGGGTGACTCAGTTCTCTGAGCTTATTTCCTTTCACATCCTGGAAATTTCACTGTGCCCTTTAATTTCCTGATCTGCAGTTGCCATCAACACAGATTCAGTGAAAACCATCAATCTGAGCACATCCTGCTGACCAAAGAACAGTGGAGGTGAGAATTAAATTTGGTTGGAAAGTTGCTTTTTTCCCTTCACACTAATTATCTTTCAGAAACAGTTCCCAAGGGTCATTTCTGAGAGCTCATGGCTGCAGGCTTGTCTCCAGTGACTCAAGTTTCCATTCAGGGTTGGAATCTTGTTTGTAAGACAGACCTCTTGAATACCTATTTCGGGAGTCCATTTTGTCAGTGCTGAGGTCATCTTCAAGGAAATTTAAATACAAATGAAATAGTATTCACACGCGCATTGAGCTTTCCTGATTGACTTGACATTGTAAATTCTTTTCTTTACAAACTTCCTTCAGTGGAGCATTAAAAGCTAATCACCATAGCAAACTGGAGATTGAGCCTGATCTGGAGGTGTTGGAGGTATTGATTTAGACAATTTTGGGCAACAATTACTTAGTTCTTCTCCACATGAAAACAACAAGCTGCAGTTGCAATAAGAAGGATTTCTGTTAACCATTCATAAAAGAAGTCTTCTCGGCTTTAGGACAGTGAGATGCTAGGAAGTGAGAGTCTAGCTATTCTGTGTTCTGGGACACATAATGGAGAGAGTCATGAAATGGAAGATCTGTGAAGGTTTTATGTTTAGATGATTAAATGAGGACAACAAAAGTGAAGTGAATTGCCCAAGGTCACATAGCTCCCAAGTGACAGAAATATTCCTAATAGATAAAAATAAAGTTTATTATTTGAGGTAGGGGTGGGCACACATGTGGAGGTCAGAGACCATCTTGCAGGAGATGGTTCTCTCCTTCTACCATGTGGGTCCTCAAAACCGAACTCATCCTCAGGCAAATGCCTTTACCCACTGAGAATGAGCCATCTTGCCAGCCCACTGTACGGCCTTCTTATGTGGTTCAGGAGAGTTGGAGTTGATTTATTCAATGAAACTTGAGAATCACATGCAGGTCTGAGCTTGGTGGGCTCTCGTAAGGCATGATTGGCAGAGGGGTAGGCATCTAGTGAACTCAAAAGACCAGACTTTGCTCTCTCCCTCTCCATTACTCTGACTCACCAAGCCAAACAGCCAACAAAAGTGTGAGGATTGGGTATTCATTAGAATTCATAGGGGTCTTTCTCTTTAAAAAGATTGATAACTACCAGGGTGTAACACCTGAGATGTTTGAGTCCTACACTGAGAACCTAGATCAGAATGAACCCAAAGAAGCAGGGACAGAAGAACTGTAAGAACCAGGGCACCGTGATACCTGATGGTACAAAATGTCCTTCAGAGTTGATAGGAAAAATGTGTCCATGATATTTCAACAATATGGTCATCTGAACAAGCTCGGCATAAAGACATTACCAATTGATGTGCTAACCTGGGCAAGAGAAATTCTACAATGTCCTGACTTGGGTGAATACTCGTAGGTGGTGAATTGCTGCTGAGAGAGGTAAGATCAGTTTCCTCCGAGGATGAGCTTCTACATAGGTTATCCTACCCCAAGTAGTCAGCCTCAAACACATGTACATACAAGCAACTCTAAATGAACTCATTTGGTTGTATATATGCGTGTGTGTGTATAAATATATGTACATGTGTATATACATATGTATATATGTACATGTAACAATAATAATTAAGAAAAGATCATGAATTTTGGAGGGCAAGGGTGAACATGGAAGTAGTTGCAGCAGGACGGCAGAGGTTGTAGAGATGTAGATGTATGAGGTATTCATGTATGAAGTTCTCAACCATGCTGAAAGGCAGGCCACATGCCTAGCAGTAGATGGCCAACACAAAATGAGCACAATGGTATTTCTGTAGGCTTATTGTCTCATATTGCTTTGTTTAAGCATTTTTTTTAATTCTTACTGGTCTTTTGCTTGTATTATGTTTGCCAATTTTGTGTGTTTATGGTTTTGTGTGTGTATGTGTATTTTGTGTTCTGTTTTTCAAATTATTATTTGTTTCTTTTGTTTGCTTATATGTTTTCTAGAAAAGAGAGAGAGAGAGAGAGAGAGAGAGAGAGAAAGGGAGATGAGTTGGGTGGGTGGGGAAATAGGGAGGATCTGGGAGGGTTTGAGGGAGTGGGTATCATGATACATTGTATAAAATCAAAATACATCATATAAAATGTTTTTCAATACAAAAAGAAATAAGCAAAACAAAAAGCTATATCAGAAGCTGGAACACTGTGTTCTTGAGATGATGTTGATAGAGGTTGAGGAGAGGGAACTAAATATTGTGGGAAAGTGACGCAGCCTGTCTCTTTGGATGGGTGTATATAATGTAGATTGAGAATGGTAATTTGGTCATCCTCATATTTTACCATTATGTGTCTCTCTTCCACCTCTTTCTGCTCTCTTCTCTTCCCCTAAATAGTCCCCTATATACTTTCATGTTTAATGCTTATTATAAAAAGAGAACTACAAAGTAGATTGTTAGTTGCTTCTTCAACACTGCTTCCCTGACATGTTCACAATTTATTCTGTATATTTTGTGCATGGTTTTTGAAAAAACAGGTATGTATATACTCACATGTTTTTCACTGAACTGTGTTGGGGTCCTTTTTTTCCAGTATGCAGGCAACTACTTTATTCTTTTTACCAATCGCATAGTATTCCATTATACAATTATGATATAATTTCTTTTGTTTTTGACAATATTTTATTACATTTATTTATTCTTTCTCTATTTCTTTCTTTCTTGATGGGGGGTACCACACATGCCATGGTTTGTGTGTACAGATCAGAGACAACTTTTGGGACTTATTTATCTCCTGTTGTCATTGGTCCTAGGAATTAAAGTCACGTATTCAGCAAGTGCCTTTATCCATTGAAACATCTCATCAAACTTTATTATATTTTCTTTATCTATACACCAATTAGCATATACCTCACTTGACTTCATCTCTTAGCTCTTGTGAAAGATGCTACAGTGAACACTGCAGTCTTTCCCACATTTTCTTTATTACTTTATTTTTTCAAGTTACATCTCGATCAAAGTTCCCTTCCTCCTCTCCTCCAGGTCCGACCTTCCCTCCCTCTTCTCCACCTCCATCCTCTCCTTCTCCTTGTATGACGGGAGCCCCCACTTATCAACCCCCCCTGAGTTCATCAGTCACATGAGGGCTAAAAGCTTCCTCTAGTACTGGGGCCTGATATGGCATCCCAGGTAGAGTAATGTGTTCCACTAACAGGACCCTGTTGTCTGTTAGTGGAACACATACTAGACAACTCGCTGCTAGGTGGAGTTTTTCATAGGATAGTTATGCTAGGTTCCTATCTCTTTGGGCCTGGGGGTTCTAAGATGGTTGTCCCGTGCTATATGGTTAATTTCCAGTTATAAGTGAACACATACCGTGTGTGTCTTTCTGGGTCTGGGCTAGCTCACTTAGGATGAGCTTTTCTGCTTCTGTCCATTTGGTTGCAAAATGCAAGGTGTCCTTGTTTCTGATAGCTAAATAGTATTCCATTGTATAAATGTATCACAGATTTGTTTTTGATCCATTCTTCAGTTGAAGGACATCTGAGTTATTTCCAATTTCTAGCTATTATGAATAAAGCTGCTATGAACATAGTTGACCTGTCCTTGTGGTTTTGTGGAGAATCTTTTGGACATAAGCCCAGGAGCATTATGTCTGAGTTTTGAGCTAGAACTATTCCCAGTTTTCTAAGATATCGTCAGATTGATTTAAAAAGTGGTTGTACAAGTTTGCACTCTCATCATTAATGGAGGAGTGTTCCCCTTTCTCCACATCCTCTCCAGCAGGTGCTGTCATGTGAGTTTTTGAACTTATCCATTCTGATGGAAGTAAGATGGATCTCAGAGTTGGTTTGAGTTGCATTTCCCTGATGACTAAGCATGTTGAGCAATTCTTCAGGTGCTGCTGAAATCTGGGCCATTAGAGATTCCTATTTGTGAATTCTTGTTTTAGCTCTGTGCCCCATTTTTGATTGGTTTATTTGGTTTCTTGGTTTTCAATTTCTTGAGTTCTTTATATTTTGGATATTAACCCTCTATCAGATGTGGAGTTAGTGAAAATCTTTTCCCAATCTGTAGGCTGCTGTTTTGTTCTAATGACAGTGTCCTTTGCCTTACAGAAGTTTTTCAGTTTCATAAGGTCCCATTTATTGATTGTTGGTCTTAGAGCCTGAGCTGTTGGTGTTCTGTTTTGGAAGTTATCACCCATGCCAATGAGTTCTAGGCTTTTCCCCACTTTCTCTTCCATAAGATTTAGTGTGTCTGGTTTTATTTTGAGGTCTTTGATCCACTTAAGTTTTTGTGCAAGGTGTTATATATGGATCTATTTGCATTCTTCTACATACAGACATCCAGTTAGACCAGCACCATTTGTTGAAGATGCTGTCCTTTTTCCATTGCATGGTTTTGGCTTTGTCAAAAATTAAATGCCCATAGGTGTGTGGGTTTATTTCTGGGTCTTCAATTCAAATCCATTGATCAACTGGTCTGTTTCTATACCAGTACCATGCTGTTTTTATTACTACTGCTCTGTAGTACAGCTTGAAATCAAGGATGTTGATACCTCCCGATGTTCTTTTATTGTACAGAATTGATTTACCTATTCTGGTTTTTTGCCTTTCCACATGAAGTGGAGAATTGTTCTTTCAAGGTCTGTAAAGAATTGTGTTGGTATTTTGATAGGAATTTCATTAAATCTATATATGCTTTCAGTAAGATGGCCATTTTTATTTTATTGATCCTACTTATCCATGACCATGGGAGATCTTTCCATCTTCTGATGTCCTATTCAATTTCTTTCTTCAAGGACTTGAAATTCATGTCATACAGGCCTTTCACTTGTTTGGTTAGAGTTACTCCCAGGTATTTTATATTGTTTGTGGCTACTGATCTTTACCAACACCACATCCAATAGACGGCTAATATCCATAATTTAAGAAAGAACTCAAGAAACTAAACATCAAGAAACCAAATAATCCAATCAAAAAAATGGGGAACAGAGCTAAACTGAGAATTCATGGAGGAAGACTCTCTAATGGCCGAGAGACACTTAAGAAATGCTCAACATCCTTAATCATCAGAGAAATGCAACTCAAGATGACCCTGAGATTCCGTTTCACACCTGTGAGAATGGCTAAGATAAAAATCTCAGAAGACTCCACATGCTGGAGAGGTTGTGGAGAAAAGGAAACATTCCTCTATTGCTGGTGGGAGTGCAAACTTGTACAACCACTGTGGAAATTAGTCTGGTGATAGGAAACTTGAAATAGCTCTACTTCAAGACTCAGCCATACCACTCCTGGGTGGGAATCCAAATGATTCCTCACCAAACCACAAGGGCATCTCCTCATCTATGTTCATAGCAGCTTTATTTTTAATAGCTAGAAACTAGAAACAACCCAGATGTCCCTCAACCAAAGAATGGATTAAAAAAAAACTGTGGTACATTTACCCAGTGGAATACCACTCAGGTATCAGAAACAAGGAAATCATGCAATTTGTCGCCAAACGGATGGAACTAAAAAAAGCTCATCCTGAGTGAGCTAACCCAGACTCAGAAAGATGCACATGGCATCTATTCACTTATAGTAGGATTTTAGCCATGTAGTACAGGGTAACTATACTACAACCAACACACCAAAAGGAACAGGAAAATAGACCTTGTTACCTGTTAGTGGGACACTTTCCCTAATGGAGTTACCATATAGACCCACAGTGGAAGAGAAAGCTCTTAGCCTTCATATGACTGTTGAAATGAGGGGGTTGATATGAAGGGGTAACCCACTCTGGAGGAGTAGGATAGATGAGAGTGGGGGGAGAAGGTGGGAAGATAGAACTGGGAGGGGTGGAGTGAGGGGACTGTGATGGAGATGTAACTTGAAGTAATAAATTAACATTAAAAAAAGAAACATATGGCAACAGGCATAAGACCAACACAATCTTAGACCAGATGAAATTGCAGCATGGAGAAGGGTAAGTGGGCACAAAGTTCTACCCCTGAGCAAAAGGCTATTTGTAATTGATAGCTACTGGAAGAGGGGAAATCAGTTTTTGTCAAGGAAAGTGTAATTAAGTATATATAAACCATACAGCATGGCAGACCCCATACGCAGAAGCAGTTGAGTAGGTGGAGAAACATCTGGGATGAATTGAGAGAGGGTAAAGTATATGATCAAAATATATTATATGAAATTCTCATAAAGTACATTAAGAAAATGTAAAGCCAAACAAACAAACAAAAACTTGGGAAAATGGTATTGCCGCAAGTTCAATACATCTTATTAACCTTTGAGGTTAATAAGATAGATTCTAGAATTTTCTGGATGCTGAGTATATTAATCAGTGTCTATCTAACTGCACTTGCTGCAAAGAGGCAAATTTCAGGCCTTCCCATGAGAAGTATTTAAAGAGAAATAAACAGTGATGTCATTCTCTGCAAAGGGAATAGTAGCAAGCAGACACAGGTGTGGCTTTCTCTCTGACTGGCCTGGCCTTGCTTCATCTGCTCATTCCTCTTTTCTGCCCATTCAGATGCTGTCAAAGGGATTCTACTGTTTGCTTTAGATGAGGGCGGGGGGGTAGGGTCTTTGATTTAGAGGAAGATGGAAATCGGAGTGATCATTTGAGTGGGTTAAGGATTGTCTGAAGAGTTTGGTGGCAACATAAACATCCTTTGGTGTGACAGAGCTATAGGAGAGCATGAAAGCTGTGGCAGACATTTTTTGCTTACTTTTGCTTACTTGTTCTATAGAGGGTGAGTGCGCCTAAAAAGGAAAAACATTCTGAATTAGGCATTAGCAAGAAAGGCTCTGGCATACTCATTAATACTTGCTACCTCGCAATTTGCCAACTTTTCTCCTCCCTTAGAGTGAAGCTTCTAATGTGATAGACCTAGGAATGTCCTTCGCGGTTATCTATCATTCAATTTCTCTACTGTGGCATTAGCACAGCCACTCTAGAAATCTTTCCAGGCTGTTGGAAAATGGGAGGGTTATTGCCCTCAAAGGGTTGATTGGGGTTACTTAAATTATTGACACTTATGAGCTGTGGCTTTTCATTTCAAAATCTTAGTATTTGGCAAACAGTTTTCGGTATTATTTAATACATTTATTTTCTCTTCAAAGAGATGAGACTGGAATAGGAAAAGTTCAGAGGAGAGATTATGGGCAGATGTTGTCATTATTAATCTTTGTTGCCTTAAAAAAGTTTCTTCAGTTGTTAAGCTAATGAATATCCTGATTTCAGGCTGGATTGCGTCTTTGTCAGTGCTGAATGCTTTAAAATTTCAGCACAAAAAACCCACAGCGATGGTTTCTATATGTAAATCATACTATGTATTTTGTACTGATTGTAAGAGTAAAGGTTGTCTTTTTCAAACAAAGTCTTTCTCATTTTGCATTTTTTATCTCTTATGTCTGTGCATGGTGTTTGTGTGTGTGTGTGTGTGTGTGTGTTCCTGTCTGCATGTGCCATGGCATATGTGTGGAGGTCATAGGATAACTTCAGATATCTGTCCTAACATTTCCACTTTGGTTTTTGTTTTTGTTTTTTGAGACAGAATCTCTTACTATGCAATGCATGCCAGGCTGCTGATCTGTGACCTTCAAGGATACTTCTGTCTTTGCCTGTCATCCCATTATAGGAGTGGCGGGTTACAGACACCGATTGCTTGTCCAGCTTTATGTGGTTTCTGGGGAATTCAACTCAAGTCTTCATGTTGGGTGTCAAGTGCTTTACCCACTGTGCCCCTGTATGTTTTTGTTTTGCTTTATTTTTTCTATTTCTTTGTTTGTTTGGTTGGCTGGTTGGTTTTTGTTGTTTTTGTTTTTGTTTTTTTTTTTTTTTTTTACATCCTCTAACTATCTTAGTTCCAGCTGGCTTGGCAGTTGTGATCCTATCACCCCTTGAGTGTTGAGATTATAAGCACACACTATGATATCTGACTTTTTTTTTCCTTTTAACATTGTACTTGGTACTTTTGATAGAAATAGGGAATGTCATGGTTTTTCCCTAATGAATTAGTATGTGAATGTAACATTGTTTTTTAAATTCTGAATAAAATCAGGAATAAGCATTTGTTTACATATTTAATAAAGAGGAAGGAAGGAAGAAAGAAAGAAAGTCAAAGTGAAGACAGATCGAAAATGGCATTTACAATGAACTGGGAGGCAGAAGAGACCTGGGTATCAGTTCTCATGTTGTTAGCAGTTCCTCATATGATTTCACACAATTGTGTAAATGTAACTGAATACCTCACATATGAAATACAGGCAATAGTTAGAAACAGATAATCTTTATTTTATTTCCTTAAGTTTATTTGAAATATTTTCATCTCCAAAATGAAAGATATCTTTGTTACAGAATCACTTGGGACACTTTGAACAATATATGGGAAGGTCTACCTCAACCAGCAGAGTGTGAAACTCCGGGTATAGACTAAGAAATGTACTCAGAAACTAACTTCATGGTGATTCTGGAGGAGCTGGGGAGTCTGCCCTAGGGGAACTTCCAGGAGGCAGATTGGCTGGGACTTTCTGGCCCATGGGAATAAAAGCATTTTCCAAAGGTGGAGGAAGATGCATTTCAGCGAATTCCCCAGGGTGGGTTTCTCTAGAGGTCAATGCAGATCAGTATGTTCTTTGTCATCACATCAGCTTTGGATGGCCAAGATGGCTGCTTACTCACTGATGCAGACACTTTACATTTCAGGGTGGAGGTAGGTGCAAACAATCCTTCCATGAAGGTGTTACTGAGAAAAGACAAAGTTGTAACCAGAGCTCTTAGACCTGTGGACCTGATATTCCTCTTTGTTTCTCTTCAGAGTTTCCATATCATTGAACTGTTTTAACCTTGATTTCTCTTCTAATTCTTTTTTTAATTGTTACAATTTTTTCATTAGTTAATTAATTTTTTTCAGGTTACATCAAGATTGAAGTCCTCATCCTCCTCCTCTACAGGTCCCACCTTCCCTCCCTCCCTCCCTCCCTCATCCCCATCTCCATCCTGGTCCTCCTTGGATGAGGAGAGCCCCCACATATCAAACCTCTTCAGTTCATGAGTTGCATGAGGGCTAAGAGCTTCCTTTTGTATTAGGATTTGATGTGGCAGACCAACTAGTGTAAGGTGTTCCACTAACAGGCAATAGGGTCATGACTCCCTGCTGAGTAGAATTTTTAGTTGGATAGCTATGCTAGGCTCCTGTCTCTTGTAATTCTTAAACTCATAGTATTACACTGCATCTTTCCCATTCCACAAGATCTAGGTTTTCATTCCTCAGATGCCTCCAGCCTCTAGATACTTGAAATCCCTCCCTTATCACATCACTAGTTTGGTTTACTTCTAGTATGGAGACTGTTTCAATATCATCCTACCCTTAAGATACCAGAAGAAAGGAGTCAGCATCAGTATCCATTTGTCTTACTTAGCTAGAGCATTGTGTCTCAGCCTTTTAGCCTTTGCCTTCACTGCAGATCAGCTTTCGGAGACAGAGAATCTTCCTTTTTTATAGATAGCTCCCATTTATTGCCAAGTACTGCACTACTTGGCATGTCTCACGTAATTCCCTCTACAATGTTATGTAGTCAATATTATCAGCATTTCCATTTCACAGAGGCAGAAAATGAGGCTCAAAGCAGTTGAGTAACTTGCACACATTCTCTCAGATGAAGAAGTAGCACTATGAATCTATCTGTGTTGCCTTGGGGCAACAATAGTCAAGGCTATTCTGCTATTAAATACTTTACTCGTAATACAATTACATTATACCAAAAGGGAAATCCATGAAACAATAGAGAGACTCTATTCTGGACTCAGATTATGACTGCTGAACCGGACTGGGGGACTGTTATATAGGGACACTCCACTCAGGAGGAGTGGGATGGAAGGGATGGGGGTAGAGAGTGGGAGGGAGGGACTGGGAGGGGTGGAAAGAGGACAATGTGATGGAGATGTAACCTGAAGTAATAAATAAATAAATTTAAAAAAAGAAATAACCTTAAAGAAAGGAAAGAGAGCAACGGAGTTCTTTTGAATGGTAGCATAATGTTTCATAATGTTTCCAGGGCTATTTTTATAGAGTATTCTAGGGATGGGTCTACAAGACTGGTTTTGAGACTTGAGATCTGATAATTGAGTATGTTTGTATCTATTGGCACCGAAAAGGCAATTGCTGATGCCCCTGTCTGTGATTATTATTAGTTTCCCAAATGATAGAAAGGGAAAATACATTTTTCCTTCTACCTCCATCAGAAAGCTGGTGCTAAGGGTCTACAGAACCTCAGGGAGGTCAAGAGTGAATTCCTGGGTGTTTTTAAGTGACAGGGGATTGAATTGAAGGGACAGAGCTAGAAGAAAGGCCCCAAAAAATAAGATGACAAGAATTTTATTGGCTTGGAATCTTGGGTATATGGGAGGGTTTGGAGGGAGGAAAGGGAAGAGAGAAATGTTGCAATTAGATTATCATCTCAAAAAAAAAAGAAAAGAAAAATATAAAATACAAATAGAAAAGTCATCTTGAGGCCCAAACAGACCTTTTGGTTTCTTTTTTCTTGGTTCTCTCTGGCAATATTTTGTGCTAGGCATTATTTCTCTAAAAATCCCCTTCGATTTGGAGTCCTCAGGAGAGTACTTGCAGCCGTTTTCTGCAGTGTCTGTCATCTTTATTCCCATTTTCAATCACGATAGTCAATAGACATCAAGAGCCAGGGTCTTTCTTGTAATAAGGTCAGTAGTTTGCTCCATGTTTAATGCTGACAAGTCACTCTGCTTCTCTAGGCTTGTTCTTCCATCTGTCATGATCCTTAGTCTCCTTTCCTCTCGGAAATATTGGAGCAGTCAAATCATTAAATACAGGCTACTGTCAAAGGGATGTGGTCCAAAATACGGATACTCTGTGGGGCCAAGCGGATGACTCAGTGGGTTCAAGTGCTAAGCTGAGCAAGTGTGAGGACTTGTATTCGATCCCAGTACCTATGTAGAAAGCTAGATTCGGCGTAACGTTCCTGTAGTGTTACTACTCCTATGCTAACATGGAAGGCAGAACATGAGAATTACATGGAACTTCACAGGCCAGTTATGCATTATGCATTGCAGCTGCAGAAACATCAAGAAAGATCTTGCCTCAATAAAACAGAATGCAAGAAGCAATCCTTGAAAGATATTCTCTAACCTCTACATGCTCACTGTGGAATGCTCATGCCAGCCCCTCAAGTATGTAACAAAGAAATATTTTCCATAAAATAACCTAGAAATTTCCATTCAAAACAAAACAAAACAAAACAAAACAAACAAAAACCTGGGGCAACCAAGATGACTTAGTACATGAAGGTGCTTGCAGCCAAGTCTGCTGACCTAAGTTAAATCCCCAGAGTTCACATGACAGGAGGGAATCAATTCCTGCAAATTGTCCTCTGACCTCCCTGTGGGCACTAAGCATGCATACACATACAACACATACCACAAACCTTTCCATGGAATTGTGGTAAGAAATCACAGATAACATTCATGTGCCCATAGATGGTGATCATCTTTGTACTGCCATTTCTGGCAGTCAGTCTTATTTGTATTAAGATTTCTTCAAGTTCTTTGGAGATATTTGAGTCTTCAGGCCTTCTGATCAGTCACTTGGCCTTGTTAAACCTTTGTTTCTTCACCAAAGCAATGGGGACAATGATAGTATTTAGTATAAAGGTTTTTGTTGTTGTTGCTATTGTTTAAATGAGATGATTCCTGCAGAGCTCTTAGGATACTTTCTGGAACATATAATTACTACTCCAGCCATTGCTATCATTGTTCTATTGCTATCCTCAGTGCCTTTCTAGGTTCCTTGGCTCTTACTTTCCAGTGTGTGGTACGGCTTTGAGCCCACCCATACCAACTGACACTTGTGATGCCTACGAGGTATCAACTGTCTTACGTAAGCAGAAGGGATGACCTTTTTGCTTTTTTTTTTTGGTTTTTTGAGATAGGGTTTCTCTGTGTATTCCTGGCTGTCCTGGACTCACTTTGTAGACCAGGCTGGCCTTGAACTCACAGAGAACCGCCTGTCTCTGCCTCCTGAGTGCTGGAATTAAAGACGTGTGCCACCACGTCCCGGCTTGAGATGGCCTTTTTGCATGAGGGAGTTCCTGACATGGAGAGGTTTCCTGCAAAAACATTGCCCACTATGTCTATCAGTCTACTTCTGCAGAGCAGCTGATTCTCTGGATCTGAAAATGGTTCATGTGGTGACAAAAAATAAGAACAAAGAAGAGATACTTAACATAATATTCCTCCAGGATATTGATCCCACAATCTGTGAAGTTCTGTCAGTCCCCCTCCTTACTACCATGCCTCCTCTGTTAGCCCTGCCAGCCTTGTATTCCCTTCTGGCATTCCTCCAAGACATCAGGCTGGAGAGCCCTTTGTCTCCTCCCCGAGTAATACATGGAGTTCAGCAACTACATGCTGCCATAGTGACAATTCCTACCTGGTCAATAGAGCTGGGAATTGAACCCTGGTGACAGGACCTGCCTTAAAGAGTACCACCTCCCAGGGCATCATCTGCTTCATCTTGGTGATCAACCTGCCCTATTCACAAGCAGCTATGTACCACACTGTGGACCTTTCATAATGTGTTAATCTTCATATTGAGGGACTCTCACTTCTACTGTTATATGAAAATTCTGCTGCTTGGGTTACTTAATGTTTCTAGCTAACTTTTTCTTGCCTGAACAGTTTAATTTGACATTGCTGATGCTTTTTAATTGTATATATAACAGTAGTAATGGCTAATATATTGTTCTGTTCCTTTATAAATTTAACCTTTTACCCTCAGGATACATGATGGTCATCTGTTATATTTTAGGTACTATTTTAGGCACATAGAATATGATTATAAGGAAAGTAGAACCAGATTGCTCTCATAAAACTCATAGTCAAAAAGATAGACAGGGGGAAATTAATTTAGATACTTATAAATTATAGTAAGCTATGAAACAAAAAACCAACACAGTCTGAAAGGCTATAACAAGGGAGATCTAAGAGAGATTGGGTGTAGAATGAAGAAAGGACTTTCTGAAGGCAATGATGTGTAATCTGTGTCCTGAAATATAAATATATGGAAACAGGGAATGTTCCACACAGAGGTAACAATGTATCCAGAGGCCTTAATGTACACCCTTGCAGTATTCATAAACTGAAATTGAGAGTTACCCAGGGACAAAAGGATGTTCACTGTGGCAAGACATCATACAGAGAGAGTCTTGCTGGCCACAGTAATAAGTTTTTTTTTTGTGTGTGTGTGTGCGTGTTGAACATAGTGGGAAGCCACTAAGCACTTAAGCGAAGAATAAAATTAATGCCATTTATATTTGAAATATATCACTTGGGCTGTTATATAAAACTGGGCTGAAGAATTGCAAGGAGAGAAACTGGGCTAATTTAGAAAGTCATGATAATAGTTACGAAAGATGGTGGCTTAAACCAGGGTTTAGAGTGACCATGAAGACAAGTCAGATTCAGTATCCATTTTTAAGTTAGAACAAGAATGACTTTCTGATAGAGTGGGTTTGGAGGTTGAGGGCAGAGTAGAGTCAGTGAAGACTTCTCACTTGAGCAACTTGATATATATATATCACAGTTGTGGATTTAAGAATATATCCTGAAGCTCAGAATTTCGCTTTGTTCCTATGTGGCACTTGGTCTATAGTGCCCATTTAGTGTCTGTATTATACCACCTGACTTTGATCAAGGTCATTAGTATCAATGTACTTGTATTCTTCCTTAGTAGGATTTAATTTTTTTGGAAACATTGATTATGTTTTACTCATCTTCATATCCCACAAAGTGCCTTAGATATGATACATCAAATGTTATTAAATTGGGAAATAGTTCCTTTCTCTTTCAACTGTTTTTCTCATTAAATCATTGGATATATCTTTTTATTTAACATTTTAGTAAACAGATATAACACTCAAAAGTATGTGTGCTTTGAAACAGCCTTTGAGCTTCATTTAATGATTAATTGACTTTCAAAAACTATTGCCATGTCCCTGATCCAAAAGACATACTTAACTTTGATTTGCATCCTTCAACAGTATAGTAAAGGCTATGTGGTCACAGAAGAATTGCCTCATGGGAATGTGTAGGATAGCCCAGATTGGGCCCAGCAATTAAGGTAGAAGTGGCCTAAGGTGCCTCAGTTGTTTGGGCAGATGTGTGGCTTCATGGTCCTGAAATTAATGATGTGACTTTCAGGAACATGGACTACAAATAGCGTGCTATGGAGTCTTAGATTTGGAGTCATAAAATTACAAAATATAGCTGGGTTACTATGCTCAAACAAGACAAAATGAAATATTAAAAAAATATATTTCAATTTCTTTTATGTAGTTCTTTTAAAGGGTCTACAGAGAATTATATAGTCCTTCAGGTCTGAGGTAGAGTCTGGAAATTTGCATTTAATGAACATACTAGAGAATTCTCATGAATGTTTCTCATGAATCACATTTTACTATATCTTGGCTTTAAGGATCAGCCCAGGAACTAAAGACAGGTATAGCTAGCTCCTTGAGTTCTGCCTCTAGTGGAAGTTGTCTGGATACTACAGAGACTTATCTTCCAATTGATCATTGGGCTTTCTATAAGCAGTGTCAATATCATGCCTACTCCATTTCCTTATTTTCCACTAAGACTGATTTGCTTATCAATTGCAGCATACATAGCCAGCAGTCATGGGCATCAAGTGTTTCACCTCCCACCCTCTTTTTCAAGGCCACCAAGAAGAATCCCTAGGCAATAGTAATCCCCAACCCCACCCTCTTAAATGCTGGCTATAACTTATTCAATCTACACATCTGTGAACAGGTGGTCCTCATAGGAATTCGTACCTTTTCAATAGGTTTTACCCCTGGCATAACTTCACCCTAATGATTACCTTTTAAAAGGTTGACACAGAATTTTAAGATGTCTCTCTTTCATCCCTATGCTATGCGTGTTTGTGCTTTCTTTTTACCCCACATCTTCTCTCCAAAGTGTTCTATCTGTGTCCTTTGAGACTTATACTGCACATCAACAAGCACCCCTGACCTATAAGCTGTATCAGCATGCCACATGTTGGCTTACCTGCTGACATCACCTGGGGAGCTTTGTATCACAGTCTGTCTCACTACCAGAGACTTTCATTCTGTTGGCCTGAGCTTCTGTTTGCTTTTCTCAGTTGTTCATTTTTATTTAAGACAGGCCTCAGGTATCCTAGAATGGCCTTGAATTAACCAGGTGGTCAAGGGATGACCTTGAACTTCTGATTCTCTTGAGGTAGAGACCTCATAGTTGCTGCTATTATAGGAAAAGGCTACCATAAGAGACTAGCTATAGCCTATGTGCTTTTTTTGGTAGATAATTCATAGGATATCAGTGAAGTCTAGTTTTCATACCACTGGTGCCTACTTAACTTAATCTACATATACATTTTTGTAAAACGTTCTTAAGATTTATTTAGGTGAATCATTTTTCTGGGCTGTATATTACATAGAGCTAAGGATTGATGTCTAGCACCATTTGCAAGCTTTTGGTGTGCATTCTCCTCAAAGAGGTAAGAGGAAAAGAGGCCATCAGATAACAAACTTAAATACATATGGACATATGACTTACTGTCTTAAATCGTTTTGAAAGCAACACTAAATGAATAAATGCTACCTTAGGGCACATGCATTACTGTCTATGTGCTTGTCTACTCTATGTTACTCATTTACTGACCTTTTCTCTGACTTAACAACATCTTCTTAACAACTTCTGTTTTTAATCTTAGATGACTTTGGTCCCTCTGAATAATTTGTCTTACAGCCTGGACTTATGAATCTTTTACTACCTTTTACAAATTTCTTTGCACTTGGTACTGTTGTGGACATTGGGTGTGGAGAAATGGACAATGATTCCTTCTCACAAGAAGTTTCTGAAGGGTGAGGAAGTAGCTCAACAATTAAGAGCCCTTGCTGTACAATGCAAAGACAAGAGACTAAATACAAACACCCAAGTGATAAGCCAGATGTCCTTGGAAAACACCTGTAAGCACAGCTCTAAGGGAGCTAGGAAATGAGGATTTATGTGGCTTGCTGGCTTCAAGCCTAGCCAAGAAAACACTAGCCCTAGGAGCAGCGGTAGATGAGGGAGAGAATGCTGAGAAAAGCAACCAACTTTAATTATGAGTTAAGGAATTCTAAAAAGGGCAGCCTTCACTGAACTACCCATGCAACTATCTTGTGGGGAAAGTTACAGAGAGAACAGCAAGTGCAGATGTCTTGAGAGAGACCACGAGGAGACAAATGTAGCTGAAGCTGAGCTAGAAGATAAAGTCTGGGAGGTAATATAGGGACAAGTCTTCTTCATCTTTGTAAGAAACTGTAAGTATTGTGGTTTCTCTGAATGGATGACATGGTGAGCAATCTGTGGACAAGATTCTGGGAGAGAATAAGATAAAGTCAGCCTGATATTTGAAGATTCTATGACCACTTCCACCTCTAGTCATCTTCATTTCTACCCTGTGTAGCTGGTGTTTGCTATTTTGTGGATTCCTCTTTTTCCACCCTTTATCTTTCTACCACCACCACCCTGGTTTCACACCTTATCACTACATAGCAGAGAAAGAAAGCTAAAGGAGAGAGAGAGAGAGAGAGAGAGAGAGAGAGAGAGAGACTTGAATGTCATTTATTTCTTCTTGTTTCTTCTTTGAACATGACTACTAACAAATTGCAACCCCCTCCCCTACAAATGACCTACAACCACCAACCCTGCCTCTCAGGGCCCTAGCATACTCTCTGAAAAGTTCCCAATAAACTTGATTAGATGAAGAAATGCCTAGAAGACAACTAAACATATCCCTAGGTTTGTCTGGAAAGGTATTTCCAGAGATGACTAGATCATGAACAATCTACTCCAATGTATGGTTTAGCCCATTGATAGATTCAGACTTGACTATTGTATTAATTAGGTTTTGTTGTTGTTGTTGTTGCTGTGATAAACACCATAAGCAAAAGTAAGTTTTGTAAGAAAGAGTTTCTATTTTGGTTTATAGTTCCAGAGGGAGAAGAGCTCATTATGGCAGTGAGGCATGGTAGTAGGTGGCAGACATGGTCACTAGAACAGGAAGCTGAGAGATTACATCTTCAGCTGTGAACATGAAGCAGAGAGAGTGAATTGATAGTGGTTATAAAACCTCAAGGCCCACTTTCAGTGATATAATTCCTCCAGCAAGGCTATATCTTCCACAACCTCCCCAAAGAATTGGGGAAAAAGTATTGAAAAACTTGAGCTTATATGGTGGACATTTCTCATTCAAATCTCTGCAAATATCTTATTAGGAGATGGTGGAATCTATTGTCTGGTGAGAAAAAGTTCACTGAAGACATATCTTTGCAGACTACAGTCTTGCCTAGGTTCCTTCCTATTGCTACTCTCTGCTTCCTGGACACTTCGACGTGATTCCCTTGCTCTGCTACACATTCCACGCCACAATATACTGACATCTCTGAAGCCAGGAGTCAAAATACATCTCTGCTCTTTTTAAAAAAGTTTTTTTTTCTTTTTTATTGTTTTTTTTTATTTTGTGAATTTCACATCATGCACCTTGTTCCCTCTGATCTCCCACCTCTTCTCAGACCCACCCTCTGCTCTTGAAACCACACCCACATTTTAAAAATCTCATTGTGGAAGCTAGTCGAGTCTCAGCGTGTCCCACAATATTCCATTTTGTTCACACATTTTTGCTTGCAAATGTTCATTATTATGACTCCTTGGTCTGGTATGAGGCCTCTGTCTTTTGCTACATTGTCAATGCTGGAACCTCACTGTAACTCCTCTCAGATATGCTATTGTTGTCCTATGTCATAGAGATCCTGTAGTTTTGAGTCTGTGGAACTGGCCTTTTCATGCATTCCAACAGTTCATCCATGGAGAATATGTTGGTATGGGCCAACTCAAAGCCCTGGTTCTGTGCCCACAAGCCCTATTTGCAGGACCTGCTCTTCTGAGTACTATAGCAGGTAAGGCATTGGTTCAGCTCTCCTGCTTTCATGACCTCATCAGGGACAATTCTCCTGCCTGCTACTTGTGGCTAGGGGAAGAGAGTAAAAGGGACTTCTCCCTCGCCGAAACAACACAAAGCAGACAGAAGGCAGGACTGGCCTTCCCACACTCACTCCCTCAGGGCTGGCTCACCCACAACTCTCACATCCAGGGCCAGCTGTAGTGTGTTGCTCAGGCAAGGTGCAGGGCTTGCTCTCCCAAGTGCTGCAGCATGTGAAGGACAGGGACAGCTCTCCTGCCCTTGTGACCCCATCAGGGCCAGATCTCCTGTCTTCCATCAGTGGTGAGGGCAAAAGGGAGGGGAGGAAATCTCTCCCTGGCCAACATCACCATTAAGCAGACAAAAGTCAGGGATGGCTCTCCCACACTCACTCCCTCACAGCTAGCTCACTCACAGTTCCCACATCCAGGGCCAACTATAATTTGCTAGCCAGGCAAGATGTAGGGCCTTCTCTCCCGAGTGTAGCAGCATGTGAGGGTCAGGGAGAGTTCTCCTGCTCTTGTGATCCCATCAGGGCCAGATCTCCTGCCCATCACTGATGGTGAGGTCCAAATTGGGGAGAACTCTTCCTTACCAACGCCACCACAAAGCAGACAAAAGGCAGCGTGGCTCTCCCACACTCACTTCCTCAGGACTGGCTTATCCACAACCCCCTCATCCAGGGCCAGGCAGGGCTCTGCTAGTCTCTGGCTTGCTTTCTGTCCTGGGAGCCCATCTGGTTCTTGCCTGGTGCTGGATTTGTGGTCAACTCAAGCTAAATCCCCTTCTGGGCCCCATGGAGCCTAAGTGGTGTTGGTATCTGGCTTGCTTTCCTCCATCCCCCACCAGGGAATGTTAGGCTACTATTCATTCAGATGTTGTTAGGTCAGAACACTGAATGTAGTCATAGCCTCTCTCCTCTCTGCCACCTACTGATGCATATGTGATACAGTAGCCATATTTGCAATGCCTCTAGGGACATTCTCTTCTTTTAGGTAGTTTCTCTCAGGTATTTTGATCACATCCATGAGAAATGTATTGATTATAACCACCAAACTGACCTACCTCTAAAATCTTGATAGAAGTGTTAAGCTGAGTGCCAGACAGAGATTATTTAAAGTTCTGTAGATGAGTCTAATGAGCAATCAGTTTGAAACCTCTTGTGTAATTCTGTTACCTGAGCAAAAACTCAATCTAAACAGCTCCCTGGAAACCATTTGAAAAATCTCATGAAGAGTGACCTCAGTAAACAATGTAACTCATTAGTCAGTGTTAAACCAACC
The DNA here is from genome assembly GCA_907164525.1 of Lophiomys imhausi. Classification (NCBI taxonomy): domain Eukaryota; kingdom Metazoa; phylum Chordata; class Mammalia; order Rodentia; family Muridae; genus Lophiomys; species Lophiomys imhausi. The sequence goes on along the minus strand of CAJQZJ010035412.1, from coordinate 648,703 downwards.
TGTATCACCACTGTCTAACATTCAAACCCATCACTATCACTCTATCTCCAAAAGGATGACTTTCCATCATTTCATAGAAAAATAGAGGCTCCCAGAGTCTCAGGGTTTTTTTTTGTTTTTGTTTTGTATGTGTTCATGTGTTTCTTCCTCAAACCCAGAAGTATGTGCGTCCAGACTGATTCCAAATGTTTTATGTGTATTCAACATGTTATTCACTCTCAGCTCCCTTCAAAATAGCTACAGTTTGTCTTTAGAAGCCTTCTCTTTGGTCCTATATTCTTCATCTCTCTCTACTGCCAAATGCCTTCTCTCCACAGTTGAGTTACCTCAAAAGAAGTCTACTCCTATCTACTCTTTTACTTTCCATTCACTCTTCACTCCAGTAAAGTCTGGCTTTTCTGCTTTTAAGAAATATCTTTTGCTGTGGGCATCAGTTATTTACAACTGACAAATCTGAACTTTATTCAGTGCATCTGAGTCAACTTCTATCACCCATCTTTCTGAAAATATGTCTTTCCTTGGACTACTACATATTATTATTTCCTGATTCACTTTTAGCTGTTTGTTGATTTCTTTCTAAGATATGAAAATGGGTGTTTCTAGCAATCTCTTCTTGCTTTATATTGTTTTTGACAATTTTACATGTGATTATGGTTTCAACTATTATCCACACATCTATGGCCACTGTATAGCTCTCATGATCTTCTCACCTGTTTATCTAATGACCCATGGCCTATTTTTGCCTTGAAATGAAATGGGCATTCTGAAGTCAATGTGTTCAAAACTAAACTTGATATACTCTGACTCCACTAAGTAAAACAACTGTGTAGTGTCCTTTACCTCAATTACCTTTTACAGTGTTTGCTTACTACAAGTCTACCTCTCAAATCTCTAAATATCTGTTAGCTGTTTTATTCCTTTGCGTCTTGACTCCACCTATTTTGCTTTTTTCATTTCTTATTTGGACCATTACAGTGTCTGAGTTGCCTGGTTTTATAGAGTTTCCTTTAAGCAGTCTTCTGAACTTGCATAAACTTTTCAACAGGCAAATTTACCACATTACTTAGCTTCTCATATTGCCATTAATGACCCTGAGACTTATGACAATGTTTTTCAATCAGTATTTCATAGATTCCTGTTTTTTTGTTCCTGAAATGGACTTGGTTGAGTAGACAATGTAAAAGGGTTAAATCTCTCATCTCACTAGCAAAATCTTGGATCTATTGACTGCTCTCTGAGCATCTGAGAAGCTTTGCTAGTAGAGTGAGAATTCTACAGCCAAAGGAAATATTTGAATACATTGAGTTGATCCTCAAAACAAACTCTAACAAGTTTATTGTTTATTAGAAATAGAAGAAAACATTTCCAATATAAACAGCTTGAAGTGCTGGTATATTGCTTGTCAACGAACTATTTATCCTTCATATGTATTAGTTTGATACCAACACCTTATTAAGTCTCTCTCAGCCTGATGAATCTTTCTGTTAGTGTCCTAAGTTCTTTCCTCTGCCTTTCAGGGTTTCTAGTGCCTGCCATATATATGAAATAAAAGAACTCTGTCTGGAGAATGCACATGATCCTTGATCAGCTTCCCATGTCAAGTTGCATACTATTTTATAACTTCAATTTTCTATGTAGCGGAACACTAATATTTTAGTATGTGACTAAAGAGTCTTTTAAAATATTTTGTAAAAGTTTCCTTTTTATTTTTGAGAATTTCAAACTTTTGCATAATGAAATATGGTCATATTACTCATTCCCATTTCCCCCTCCAACTTCTCCACTATCTCCCCATAATATGCTACCTCTTAACCTTCATGTCATTTTCTTTTGATAACTGGCTAAGTCTAGCTAGTGATGCCCATATGTACATGGTTTTGGAGCAACCCACTGGATTATGGGACGCCTGACAGTATATGTATTCTTTAAAAAATGATCCCCATCACCAACTATCCACTGCCTCATAAGGGGCGGAGCCAAGAGATCATCTGTCCATCCATACAAGCTGGGGGTTGGGCTGGTTGGCTCTTGTGTAGGTCTTAGAAAGAGTCTTTTTTCTTGAGACTGGAGTTTTCTATACAGAGAAACCTGGCTGCCCTGGAACTCACTCTGTAGGGGAAGGGTATGTATATGTGAAAATGACAAAAAAAATGCATTATATATATGCAGGGCACTGTCAATGAGTTTACAAAACAAAAAAAGAACAGGTAAAATAGGCTATGTGGGGGAACTTATAATTGCAGAGGAGGCTCAAATTATTCGAGGCCTGAAGGAAATTGAAGTTTTGACCAAGTTCATAACAAAAATGTTGATGTTTCTATGGGAATATGAAATGCTATTATTAAGTAGTTTTCTGCCTTAAGTTCATATAGCAGATGAAGAAGCAAAAAGAACCAGCCTCTGAATCCTCTGAGGTCAACATGTTTGTATTATTTTCCAAGTATACTGATAATAATAATAATAATAATAACAACAACAACATGGGTGTCGTGTAAGCATATACCTGCAGCATCAACATTTGGAAGGCTGAGACAGGAGGGTTGTGAATTCAATGCCAGACTGGACTGGACTGCACAGTAAGTAAGCAAGTTTCAGGGCAACATGAGCTACATACTAACACCTTGTCTTAAAATTAAAGTAAACAAGAGAACCATTTATTGAAACATGATCATATCACGAACAGTGCACTAGTCACATTAATGCACAATATTATTATTTGTCCTCTTACTGTACCTATAATAATGATTATTTTTGCCCCTTTACAAATGAGAGAAGAGACTCAAAGAGGGTAAGTGACTTGGTTTTTGTCACACCCCTAGTAGTTGGTGGAACTATGATTTGAGTGATGCTTTTTATCATTTGAATGCTTATGGACTTTTAAGTATGATAAGGTGTCAGTCTACTGCCTTGTTTTCTAGCCCAGTACTTCTCAAACGCTGGTGTGCAAGTAAATCACTCTAAGACTCAGATAACTAATTCAGTGGCACTGGGGTCTGAGTTCAACAGCTGTATTTCTAACAAGTCCGAAGTCCCTGATGGTACAGTGGGTCCAAGATAAGCAAGAGGGTAGAGGCCTTTCTCCATCCTATCCTACATTCCCCCAGAGAAGAACCATACGGACTACCTTGCATGTGTACAGAATGTCACTATTTGCTTTGTAGTCTCTATGCATCATTTCTCCTGGAATTGCACGTCATGGTTACTTGCCTTAGAGTGCAAACATGGGTAATAGTGATTTTTCCTCCACTTGGACACTGCCTGAAGAAAGAAAACTGCTCTTTCACCCACAAATAAAATATTGATGAATGCACTGGTAAAAAGATACCGAAAGCTAGTCTGCTTACAATGAGGGTGGCCCATTTGGTCTTCCAGGAGGCAAGATGTGGAGGAGGGGAGAAAAGAACTAGCTGGCTGGCTGGCTGGCTGGCTGGCAGGCTGACTGGCTGGCATGGCTGAGTCCCATTCTTATGTTAACAATGCCCTAATTCCAGACCACAGCTGCTGCTTCTGTGGGGCCTTGGGCCATTCATAGCAGCTTGCTTTTCGAGTGCCAGACCCTCAGAACAGGTGCGGTCCCACTTGTTCTTTTGCACAGCCCTGACTGTTCAGACAGGGAGCTGATTATCACTGTGAATCAGAGATTACTGCTGATTTACCAGCTTCTCCCAAACAAAAGGGCCAGCCTCCAGACAGCTGTCTCTTCTGGCCACAGTCAGGCTGAGGGCTCTGAAGGCCATGCGGGCCAAAGAGATAGGTTTGCATTGGAAATAGGACAGAGGACAATCAGACCCACATAAGCAGTTCTGGCACGGGTCAAAGTGTCTGTGACTCAGAAAGCTTGGTACTTTAATTGTAGAGTCTCCAAGCAGGGGATGAAAACCTATGGAAATAGCCCCAAACTCTTCTCAAGTTCATGGCATGTTCCTTCTCAGCCTGACATGTGACAATGGCCAAAGTCAGGAGAAGGCCAGCTAGCTATTCCTGCACAAACCCCCTTTTCTGAACCTTAAAACCAAGCTGTGAGAATATGAAAATCAGCTAGGAGTTACAAAAGGCAGAGTCCGTTAGCATTGTGTCTGAGAAGTTTGGCTTCAGGGAGAAGCAGCTTACATCAAATCATAGTAAGATCACTTCACCATAGTGTTTGCTCTCTCTGGGGCTTAGTTTTGTTTCCTTTCCTTGATAAACGATGAAAGCCCTTCCGTCATGGAGCTGTGAGGATCTGTCATTTATAATAATGAAAGCAAACACCAAGGGAACTAATGAGGACTGAGTACTACTCATAAGTACATTACATGGTATAATTCATGAAATCCTCAAAATGATCCTCCAAAAGAGGAACTAGCGAATATTATCCCCATTCACTATGTATCTCGATAGGTTGCCCAGGCTGTCTCTGAACTCAACAATTCTCCTGCCTCAGCCTCCCAATGTGACTGTGATTACAGGCATTCATCATAACATGCTTATTATCCTCCTGGTCTAGACACTGCGAATCAAAGGAGTTAAGCAGTTTCCTAAAGCATGCAGTTAGGAAGTGGCAGAGCAGGAAAATGACTCCAAGTCATCTACTGCAAAGGTTTACTTCCTCCTTATTCATTGTATACTATTGTACAAACTCAGATTATGTCTAGTAGTCTTGGGAATCCTTGGGTAATGGTAATTATGATTCATGAAATGGACCTAGAGCATGCTTTCAGTGATTGGCCAAGTAGGTGACTATATGTGTTTTAATATGAAATGGTTTTCCACAGCTGGAGTCTCCACAATGGGCAGAATATTGGTCTTTGTTGGCCCCAAGGCTCTACTTCCATTCATATACACAAAGGAAGGTGGGACAATTCATTTTGCCGGTTGGCTTAGCATACCATTTTTGATGCTGAGAGCAGCTTTTGATCCTTAGTCACCAGATTTCTTCATCATTTTATAACCATTTTCTAGATCACTGCTTTCCCTCAAAAATCTTTGTCCTTGTCAATGTACTTCTGTTTGTATGCCCCAGAATGGAAGGAGAATGAAGATAAAAGGGGGAGATGGAGGGGGAGATGAGGAGGGGAGAAGGGAAGTGACTCAGAAAGGTTAAGGAGAGGGAGAGGAAGGAGAGAAAGAGAAGGAAAAACATAGTCTACTCAAGTCTAATGTAGGTTGAGACTGCTGTTTTAGAATAATATATATTGACAAAGAGCATCTACAATATACAGTTAAGTAATTTATAGTACTGAATTATTTTGAAATGTAAAGGTGTATAGGCAAACACAGAAAAAATACTAGAAGGAGCCATTTTAAATGATGCTTCCCTTTCAAAGTCAAATATATAGGCATACATGCACACACACATACATGTTATATATTTATATAACAATAAAAATTAAGGAAAAGGAAGCCACAATTTTGAGAGGGAGTGAGGAGATATGTAGAAAAGGGTTACAGGGAGGAAAGGAAGGGGAGAAAGACAATACAATTATATTTCAACTTGAATTAAAGAATATTTACTTATTCATCCACTATATTATCTTTATATCTCCATTTAGCTTGTTTTTGCTCTGATTAAAAGCATCTTCAATAATTCCCTATGTGTATACAATGAAACATAATCAGGTCCAACCCCATTTCCTCTCAACTCTTCCAGATCCCTCCTCATTCCCCTCCCAACTTCATTTTATCTTTTTACAAATGCATTAATTCCAATTAGTACTACTGACATATGCCTGGGCTTGGAGCTTTACACTTGAGCAACCTACCAGGGTCCACACCTCCAAAGAAAAATATTTCCCCCTTCCCCAGTAGCTATCAACTGTAGTAACTCCTCGGTTTGGGATAGGGCCACATGTGCTCTTCATGCTGGGATTTTGGCTGGTCTGATCTTGTGTGAGTTTTGGGCAGGTAATCATACGTACTATGCATTTATGAGTGCCTTAGCCATGCCGTGTTACAGCACTTCTCCCCATTCTCTAGCTCTTACATTCTTTCTGCCTCCTCTTTTGAGGAGTGAGGTGCTAAAAATGTTCCATTTAGGGCTGACCATTTGCAATAATCATCTATAGGAAATAAGCTTGTGTATTACTTTTTGTCTTTAATTTTTAGCATGATTTCTCTTGGATTTTTAATGAATATGACTTGTAATTAAGGCAAGTTGTAAAAAAAGAAAGAAGTTGGACAGAATGTGTGTATACTTTTGCAGTGAGCAGTGGATTATGTCCTCAAGGTTGTTCTACAAGGAAGCAACGATTGTGTCTTGTGTTTGTGCTGCAAAATGACCTTTATGTATAAGGGAACTCTAGATTAAATAGGACCTGAGAGAGCTTGGAGTCACATATTCAGTTCTCAGAGTGCTCTGAGAATGGGTTCTCTTTCTGCCCAGGCAGGTAGGAAGATATCAAGTGCTCTCACGTGGTAAGCTCACTTGGAGTCTACTGTGCCCCCATCTCTGACCAAGAAATCTGAGAGGTACAGTTAGCATCTTCAAGGTCTGTAATATGGGGATAAATATTGGAATGGGGCTAAGGAGAAAAATTCAAGTAGGTGGAGACTAATAGGTAAGGAGGCTGTGAGCTGACAATGAACAGGGAGACCTAGGTGTGCCATCCCTGAGCTGAAAGTGGCCATGTGAGGAAGCTATGTAGGTAGGATTGCAGTGGGCTCAATGCTGCTCCAGAAATAGTTAAAAGTTCTAGAAAGCATAGGTTTGGGAGAAAAAAAAGGCTAATTAAGGGCTACACTGAATGCCTTCAGGGGCTTTCTCTTGTGCAAGTGACCTTAGAACCATGGGTGAGGATGGTGATAGGTGGAACATGGAATTTGAAAATAGTAAAGCTCATCCTGAGTGAGCTAACCCAGACTCAGAAAGATGCACATGGTATCTACTCACTTATAATTGGATTTTGGCCATATAGTACAGGATAACTATCCTACAACCAACACAGCAACAAGATCAGGAACATAGACTTTGTATCTATCAATGGGACAATTAGCCCTAAGGGGTGCTACCATGTAGGCCCCCAGTGCAAGAGGAAGCTCTTATCCCTCATATGAGTGTTGAACTGAGAGGGGCTGATATGTAGGGACACTCCACATCAGAGGAGCGGGTTGGGTGGGAGAGGGAGGAGAGGGTGGGAGGATGGTATCAGGAGGGGTGGAAAGAGGGCACTGTGATGGAGATGTAACTTAATGCAATAAATAAGCATTATAATAAAAATAGGAATTTTTTTAGGTTTTCTGTTGAATTTTGAAAATTATTTATATATTCTTGTCTATTAATTTGATTTTAATTGAAATAATGTCATTTTCAGGTATCCTTATTGTTTTTCTTACCTTCTTTCTTCCTTCCTTTGTGTTTACCCTCTCTAACCTCCCTAAATAATTCCCTTTCGCATTTCCTGTATCAGACCACTCATGCCCTGCTGTCCCCTTTACCTACCCTTCTTCTTCATTATTCTGTATTTACCTCTTCC
>CAJQZJ010035412.1:591869-641242 GCA_907164525.1 Lophiomys imhausi | reverse complement strand
ATATATATATATATATATATGGATTACAAATATTTTCTCTTACATTTAACACTGTATTTACCTCTTCCCCCTCTGTAACGAGAGTCCCCCTTTAGACACCACTATGCCCCATATCCTTGATATATTTTATATAGATGATCATGCCTCTATAAATAGACATGGCTTTATTTCTTCTATTAGCAACAATTCGTGTTTCATATAATTTATCTATTTTTCTTGATTTTGGGTGTATTTTTAAAATTTTGTATTCAACACCACAATCAACTTTAGGACTTTTTCATTATAGTCAAGACAAACAGCAGCCCTTAGGCATCACCACCCAATTTTCAATCTCCCCTGGTCTGAAACAAACGTAACTTCCATTCTGCCTATACAGAACTCTGTATTTTGGTCATTTTATACAAATGTAACCATGCAGTGTACAGTTAGCTGTGACAGCCTCCTTTTCTTGACATAATGCTTTTTGGATTGTTTTAGCTTTTGTTTTTATTTTCTCTTAAACAGTAAATTTTTTTATGTGTGGGCTTTGCCTATATGCATATATTTGCACAATGTACATTCCTGATACTTAAAGAAGTCAGAAGATGCCTTTGAAGCACCATGTAGGTACTGGGAATCAAACCCAGGTCTTGTGTAAGAACAATGCATATTCTTAACCACTGAACCAACTCTCCAGTCCCATTAACTTGCTTTTAAGGTATATCCACATTGCAGTCTGGACTAGAAGTACTTCATTTCTTTTTGTTGAAGAGCACTATGCCATTAAATGTATATTCATATCTTTGCTTATCAATTTATTTGGGTTGTTTTCATTTGTTAGGTCATGTTTTCCTTTAATTGTGCTTTTAGAAAAAGTTTATATATTCCAGACACTATTTGAAAATATTTTATCCCTTTCAGTGTGGGCTATCTTTTAATTTTCTTGATAGTTTCCTATAACACAAAAGTAAAGCCCTATAATTTATCTATTATTTTCTTGGATTCTTCATGCTCTTTAGTGTCACTTTAAGGAACTAGTCACAAAGCCAATGTCATTAATAGTTACACCTGTCTTCTTCCAAGATTTTTATTTTTGCACCCCACATTGCTAATTAATTTTGTGTGGTATAAAGCAGGAGTTCCATTTAATTGTATTGCATGTGGCAGTGCCTTTGTACCAGACAATGTTTTGAAAAGGCCATTTTTATTCTTAACACACTTGTCAAAAATAAAATGACCGTAACCACGCAGGATCAATTTTAATTCCATTCTATTGTAATATTTTATGCCAATATTAGAGTATCATGATTCTTATAATTTTAAGTAAGTTGCAAAATTGGGAAGTATTTGTGTTCCAACTTTGTTGTTCTTTTAAAAGATTCTTTTGACTATTAACATTCCCTTGCACTAACAAATAAATTTTAAGATTATCTAGTCAATTTCTACAAAATAGGTAACTGGAACATTATAAGGATTATTATTGCATCTACAGATGAATGTGGAGAACAAAGGATGTCTTTCTGTTTAGATCTTCTTTAGTTTCTCTCAACTATGTCTCAAACTTCTGATTCTGTATTTTTAAAAATTTTTTCACGCACCATATTGTGACCATATTCTTCATTTCCACCAACTCTTTCTGTAGCCTTCCCCTCCCTAGCCACCCATATTATTTCATACTATTCCTTATATTATTTCAGTATATTAAAAATAAAACAAACAAAACATAAAAGCATAAAAGAAAAGCCATGGAGTCTGATTTGTGTTGGCTATTTTTGAGCCTGAGGCCTACCCTGGGTTGTGTTTGACACACACACACACACACACACACACACACACACACTACACTGAAGAAAACTGATTTCCCCTCTCCTAGCAGCCACCAATTGCAAATAGCTTCTTGATTAGGGATAGCTCATTGTGTTCACTTCTCCTTCTCCATGCTGGCGTTTTGACCGGCTTGAATTTTTGCAGGTCTTGTACATGCTATCACAGTCTTTAAGTCTTTATGTGTATCAGACTTGTTGCATGTGGAAAATGCTGTTTCCTCAAAGTCATTCACCATTTCTGGCTTTTAAATTTTTCTGTCTCCTTTTCTCAAAGATGCTTGAGCCTTGAGGAGGGGGGCTATGACAAAAGCATCCCATTTAGGGATGAGTGTTCCAAAGTCTCTCACATTCTCTATCTTGTACAGTTCTGGGTGTCTGTGTTAATTGCTATTTACTGCAAGAAGACTCTTATCTGTTGAGTGACGTACTTTTATCTATGGGTACAGCAATATGTCTTTAATAGTCATTTTATTGTTATGTTAATTTAGTAGATTAATAGTAGTAGGTTTCTCTTAGGGCCTATGGACTATCTAATCTCAGATTTTTGGCCCCCTTAGCAGTGTCAGGTATGAGTTCCCTCTCATGGAAAGGGGTCTTACAGAATCCAATTTTATAAAATGGTTCTATAACATTTTTGCTTCTATTGCACCCGTGGACACATCTTGCAGGCAAAGGTGTTTATTGTAGCTTACAGGGTTCTTAGCTCGATGAGACTGATGGCTCCATTTCTCCTTCGCTAATGTGCATAGTGTATTCCAGTACTATGAATGCTGCTCAGTGGGGAAGAAGCTTCTAGTTGAGCAGTAACACAATTTTTCCACGCTTGATGACATAAGTGGTATTTTCTAAATAGGTTCTTAGTGTCAGGTTGTGGAGTTATAGCATTTGTAATAGCCTGTGATGTTTGGGGATAAATTGTAGTCTACGATATCTAGTTGAAGTATTATCTCCCCTATTATATGGTGACTCCATTTAAACTTTTTAAATATATATATATATATTTTAGGAAGGTCCTTTTCCATGTTACCTCCTCCATCCTACCTTCTTATCTCTCTCCACATTTAAACTTTCTATCTAAATTCTCCTTTATCCCTTATAACACTGTATTATATTTCTCCTTCCTTTTCACCCATGGTCCACTGTTCCGATGATATGTTTTGTATTTACAGTTACATTTATTCCTGGTGGTTTTTATTATTTTTGTCTACTATATATGGAATAAATCTTTAGTTTTACTTTTTCATTACTTGTACTTTTATTGTCTTGCTTAATTACCATGGATAGAACTTCCAATGCAATGTTGAATAGAGTTAGCCAAGATAGGAAAGCTTTCGGTCTTGGACTATTAAGTACAAATGGCTCTCAACACAGTCTTACAGTTGGCATTATTATTCTATAAAAGTAATAAACACTCAGTGCAAAGTGTACTTTCTAGTTTGAATTTTCACCTTTCCTTGAGCTGGCAAAACACAGTGTGATAATTTCTCATGATGCTGAGCAGCAGTATTGAAGTGAGTCACTGGATCTATTGAAGTCACAACAGACCAGCATATCCTCTGTTACATAGCCTTCATTGAGTCACCTACCTATGACATTTGCTAGACTAGGTATATATATCGAAACACATTTTTCACTTAGGGTATTTCAACTTACTCTGGATATCAGGATACTTTTGACAGCTGTTGTCAGTTAGGTCTCTGTCGTTGTGTCAGAACAGCATGAGCAGTTCATCTGACTTTCCTCTGCATAAGCATTATGGCCATAGTCAATCATGGAGGGCAATCAGGGCAGGGGCAGAAGTGGAAACTGCACAGGAGTGCTGTTTATTGGCTAGCCCTCTGTGGCTCACTCAGCTCACTTTTTACACAACCAGTACCATCTGCCCAGTAATAGCGCTTGCTTCTCATCATTGGCTAGGCCCTCCCATAGCAGTCATTAATTAATTAGATGCTTCCAAAGTCATGCTTATACTCCACTCTGATGGAATTGCCCTCACATAAGGTTCTGTCTTTCCAAATGCCTCTAGTTTGTATCCACCAGACAAAATCTAAAGAGCAGAGCAACACCAAGGAAACTCCACTCTACCTATAGCATACTGAATGTTTTGTCCTGAAGTGCTAGTAAGTTGTCAGGTTTTGTTTATGGGTTTTTATTTTTGGCTATTGAAATAACCAAAATTATTATTATCTCTAGCAAGATAGTTTTATCTCTATCCAACTGAGGTGGTGCATTATAAGAATAAATTTTTGCATATTAAACCACACTTTGATTTCCTGAAATAAATCCCAATTGGTCAAGCTACGTAATTCTGTTTTATTTTCAGTTAGATTCAATATGCAACTGATTTTATTGTTGTTATGTTGTTGGAGAGTTACGCATTTTTGCTAGTTTTTAAAATTTGTTTATTCAAGTGAAGGAAGCCCTCTATTTCTACTTCTCTGAAAGGAAAACATTTTTCTTCTGTCTTATCATGGATGATTATTTGAAATGTTTTCCTGCATAAATTGATCATATTTTAAAATTTTAACATATTGACGTGGTTGATTGCAAAATCTTTTTTTTTTTTTGGTATATTGAGCTAACTTTGTATCCATGGGATAAATCTTAGTTGGTTATGGCACATAATTCTTGAAAACTAGCTCTGAGTTATGTTCTGCTAATATGTTGTTGAGCATTTTTAATCCATTTGCATAAAAGATATTGCTTTGTAAATTGTTTCCTTCTACCCCTCCTTCCTTCCTTCCTTCCTTCCTTCCTTCCTTCCTTCCTTCCTTCCTTCCTTCCTTCCTTCCTTCCTTCCTTCCCTCCTTCCTCTTCTTCCACTCTTTCCTCTATGTTCTATGTATTATCATTATTTTATTTTGGTATTAGCGTAATATAGCCTCATAAAGTACATAGGAAAGTTTAGATAATGATGTAATAAATTGGTAAAGAGTCTTCTTCCAACCTTTAATAGACTTTTTCAAGGAAAACTCCTAGCAGACTAGGATGGTGGCACACACCTGTAGTTCTGGCACTTTGGAGGATCACAAGTTGGAGGCCTGTCCTTGGCTGTAGAGCAAGACCCCATCTCAAAACACAGAAGCAATCAAATGAACACTTCTAGTATTGGGAATTTTTGGAAGGGAATTGTAAAATAAGAAATGGATCTATTTAAATGATCTAATCCAGTTTTACTGAATTGTGGTAGTTAGTACATTTTGAAATGACTTGTTTCATCTCTACTGTAAAATTAGTATGTATAGGGTCATTGGTACAACGTTCTTACTGCTTGTATGTTGTTTACAGGGCCTACACTGATATATTCAGTCAGATATTGGTGATTTGAACCTATTCTGCTTTCTGAATCTTTCTGTATTGTTCATTACCTTTTCTCCAGGGCTCACTCATTATTTTATTATGTCATTAATTTTTTCACTGCTCATAAATTGTTTTATTATGTTCTTATCCTCTATGTTCAAATAGAAAAGTAGGATAAATTCATAATGATGTTTACATCTATAAAACCAAGACAAATTGACACTTAATTTAGATATAAAATTAACACAATTAAAATGAAACAGCCAAGCCGGGCGGTGGTGGCGCACGCCTTTAATCCCAGCACTTGGGAGGCAGAGGCAAGCGGATCTTTGTGAGTTCGAGGCCAGCCTGGTCTACAAAGCGAGTCCAGGACAGCCAGAGATATTCAGAGAAACCCTGTCTCGAAAAACCAAAAAAAAAAAAAATGAAACAGCCTTTTAAAATATGTATTTATTACTTCAAGTTACATCTTCATCACAGTCCCCTCCTGGTCCCACCCACCGACCTATCCTACTCCTCTGATGTGGGATGTCCCTACATTTGGGTTCAAACCTTGTTTTTTTCTCATTTCTAGCTTTGTGGTCTCCATCAAGTACCTAAATCACTCAGAGCTTTGGTTCTTCCAGCTAGCAGGGATGCAACAAGGTTACCACAGCTTGGTATCTTTGACACATGGAGGACAAGCCTGTAAGACATCACTGAAAATGATAACTGCTTTCCTCCTCTGGCAATGCAGGCAGGAGAATAGGAAGGTGTACAGAGTTATAGGAAATGTGAGTCACAGCAAGGACACATGGGGCAAGGACAGGCTCCATAGACACATGAGAGTTGCCAGAAGCAATCCTTCCTTCCAAAGCCAGTCCCAGGCCATCTAGAATAGGATACTTGCAAGTGGTTAAATGAATGACCCATAGTGACTCAGGGGCACCAAGTCCAGGAGGCAGATTTAAATTTATTAAATGTGCTAGGGGCCCTGCCCACACAATCCCTATCTTAGGAAGCAGTGAAGTACAGGAAATGTGCCTGGCCCAGGAGTAAGGACAGCCAGTCACCTGGCAGCATGGATCCTCTCTAAGGAAGATTCAGCTCTGTGTACTCATGCTGCTAGCCTATATTTATTCTCTTCTGCAGAAATATTAATCAGTCTGTAGACTTCTGCTACTACATGCTAATGCAATCAAAGAGATCACAGTGACCTTAAGAGTTCCTGATTAATTCTTTTTCTCCCTTCGTCAGCATTATTTTCTTCAATTTCTCAGCACTTGGCTCATTCTCTCAGCTTACTTGGATTTGCTTCTTGCTCCATGTACCTTTTTCTTTTATGGAGGAGAGGGATTTGGTCAAGTCGTGGAGTTCTGGGCTGCTTGGAACTGCTCCAGGGAGCATCGGTGTTATTGGGTGAAGGTGCATTCCCTAGGGAGGAAGGCTTTGTGGTTCTGATAAAAAAAATAAAAAACAATAACAATAACCCAGAAAGAGATACTTGGAAATGGTAAGTGAGAAACTGAAAGAGATATCTGAATGCTGTAAATAAGAAACCTGGAGAAACCAGTAGGAACAAGAAAAAATTATTTTACCTGGGACCAAACAGGAACAGGAAAAAGCCTTCTGGGGGCAAAGATAAGAATCTAAACATCAAAGATTACTAATTTCCCAGTGACCTATTGAATAGATTCCTTGAGATCCTCAGCGAGGAGTAGCTTTCCTAATGAGAAGGAGCTTACAAATATAGAAATTGGTTAGCTGGACAGCTTAAATCATAACTTGCTCATAGCAGGACCTGTGAAGGAATTTTCTTCATGCATTTTGCTCACCTGCGTTCTTGGCTCAAACCCGCAGTTGTTCTCAGTTTCTTTTATTCCTTTTCACATCACACCCTAGACTCCGGGTAAACCTGTTGACAACCTTCAAAACAAAACCTAATTTTGGCCTCTTTTCACCACCTTCTCAGCTACAACCTTGTATGGGCCACTGTCATCTTTGTCTTGGGCTAGTGTAATGGTCTCCTACTCACTTATGATCTTTCTTTTAGGTTGCCATGCACAGATGTTCAGGGCACCATAGCTATGGGCATGCTGTTTATATCACAGACACATACTAACTTACATAAGATGTGCAGATGGGTACAGACCTTCTGAATTCCATGGCTCTCAGTCTAAGAACTGCAGGAGAGAGTCTGCTCCTACATAAAAGTGTCCATGTGTGTATCACCTTTGAACAGACTTGGGAAAGCCCATGCAAATATACATAGTCATGGACACACACAATGGTCCTGCCTCAGCCCTGAGGCACTTCTTTCTTCCATTGCCCATTGCTCTACCAGAATGAAGTCCTAGTTCTCCCATCCACAGTTACTTCATCTGTGGAGGAGGTACAACAATGGGGTGCAAAATGCTTTGATGATACATGTATTCCAGTGACAAGAAATGCACAAGTGGGAAGGATGTGGGTGCACATGGTCCAGACTGCTGACTGTCATCATTTGGATGAGTGGCCCAGGGAGGACTAAAATGTGATTTATCACTGACTATAAGAGACCACCTTAACACTTTCAATTTGAGGATGGAACATATTTATATCACAGTATAATAGTCTTCCAGGCAATCTCAACTCCAAACAATCAGCACAGACTTTAACAAACATTTGAAATATTGAAATATTGATTCTTTGTTTCAAATCCAATTTTCATTGCAATATTCTTAGGATAAAGGCAGACTACAAGGCTAGAATGATCTGTTCCCTGGCTTTCTCGTAGGCTTATCTCATTTTACTTTCTCTCTCTCTCTCACCATATTCCCTAACCCCAGAGACACATTCTATGTCTTAGTGTCATCAAGTTCATCAGTGTCTGGTTCATTTCTTGACTGTCTTCCTATCTTTCTTCCCCTACTTGTAGAGTGCTGATTCTATTAGCCAAGGACTTTGGCCAGCATTATGTTCTCATCACCTTATATGGTACCTGACATGCAATGGATAGACAATAAATATTTGCTGAGTAAGTGCATAAACAGGAAAGTAGACAGTTTCAATCAATTCCTTCCCCACTAGGGGCTGTAAGATGCACATAATATAACCCCCTGTCTAGTGTGCTTTCGGGTCCCTTGGTAAAAAAGAGATGGCCGGAAAATACAGACCTTTGAAACGGAAACCTTAAAGACCAGTTTAGCCAGGAAGAACTGTAATCACCACAATCTGTAGTTATTGAGATATTTGCAGGTGCTGAGAATTGTAGGCTTTTTACTCATTTAGTGTCCATAGTGACCTTAGGAAATATCTCATAAAATCATCACTGTTAGACTGTGGGCACACTCAGTCCCAGGAGACAGACTGACTTAGACTTAGACACAGGCAGATTGATGGGAATCACTCTGAAGTATTGCAAAAGAATGAGAATATGTTTCATTTCCTCTCATTTCTTTTTTTCCAAACACCCTGGGAACATCCCCAAACCTCCACATGCATCTCATTCTCTTGAAGCAAGAGGTGGGAAGAGGTGATACAGGGGCAGGTGGTGTGTAGGCAAGCAACAACAAGCATTGATCTCGTTAGCAATGCCACTGGGAAGGAGTCACTTGGGTGATTGACAATACAGATTAAGAAGCTGAGGTATTTTGTACACTCATGATATTAAAATCTATAAAAACATCAAACCCTGAGCCAGTCTTGCCAAACTGAAAGGGAGTTGCAGTCACAAAGCAAATTTAACACCTTTTTGGATTTTCTTGATGTTAAACGCAATGTTTCTACTGAGATGACAATGGTACTAGCATAAAGCTCTATGGGATTGAAACCTCAGTTATTACAAGGCTGGACTGCACTCACCACCCTCACATGGAGAAAGAAAAATGGCACATGAGAAGATGTAACTGACCAGCCAGGTTTTTTACCACGGAATGCTAATACAGAGAATGATAATTACAACAAAGGGAAAATGCAGGGCATTTCTTTGTGAGGATGTCAGAATGCTCCTGGGCAAAAAATAATTTCCCTATTATCCAACAACTGAATTCCTCTCATCAATAAAAACCCGGATGTTTGGAGATTTAAAAAAAAAAAAAGCTCTTGGGTTTCACCCCCAACACTAAACAAACCAGGCTTGGTGATATAAGTCTGTGATCCCAGTACCTGGGATCACAGGAGGATTGGAAGTTCAAGCTTATCCTTGGCGACAGTTGGATTTGCAAGCTAACACTGGGTAGAAACCCTGTCTCAAAACACACACACACACACACACACACACACACACACACACACACACACACATCACATCATACATCACACACACACATCACATCATACATCACACACACATCACATCATATCATGCATCACACATACACACACACACACACAAACACAAACACACTTTGAAATTAACTTACAGCTAACAAACTGTACTTGAAATGTCATTTCATGGACAATGTTTGCTTGGGTCTTTATGTACATATTTGAACAGAATCCTAGAACCAGAGAATGGACCTAACAGACCTTTAGATTCAGTGTACTCACTTTATACATAAGAACACTGAGGCTAAGAGAAAGAACTTCTGCTTTATTTTTAGTGTGTGTGTGTGTGTGTGTGTGTGTGTGTGTGTGTGATGAGTGGATAGGAGGTTTGTCTGAAAAACTGTTAAGGAGAAAAAGAAAAAGATCTACATTGTAAAGGAAAAGGATGAAGAAAAATGTTAGAATTGACACAGTGTTTAATAAATAAATAGTCATTTGTAACATAACCGCATACACACCCCTCTCTGTGGTAGAAATAGAGGCAATACTCTCAATGGAGGGAGGGCCTCAGCTGAAAAGACTAAATGCGGGCCATTTATATCCTTCTACCTCCTTTTCTGCCCTCCAATCCACCACATAGTTCAGCTGTGGGCATGCAGTATTTTGCTCCATAGACGCTTCCATGGGCTGCTTTGCTAGTGACTGGTGGCATTTTGCTTCTGTGGAGGAATTCAGTCTTTTCTCTTTATCAAGAAATCCATGATTTGTTTTTCTTTCAAGCATAGTGCAGAGCTTTTTACAAATTGCAGGACAGAAATAGAAATGCCACTAGTCCTCAGCACAGCTTCCTTGAGGTCAGGGCAACCTGTTCCTCAGGTAGTGTATGAGGAAAGCTCATGTATTTCTGATACTGGCAGTGTAAATTCTCTGTGGAGGAAGGCATAACGCATGCCATCTTTAAAGGGAGCTAGGCTTAGAATATGGGGAAGCTATGAGCTCTTCTGAAAGCCCATCAGAGTACATTCTGAGGGTCTGCCAAAGGGAGTCACGGTGTTTCAGCTCGGCTGTAATTTTTGTGAGGATTTGGGTAATTTGTATCTGCTGCTTGAACCCAGTTTTCTTCTCTGTCCTTCCACATTTACAGAATAACTGAAAGGTACAAGTGCAGGCTTACACATTCCGTGGAGACAAACACACTCAATGAATGGTATAGATAAGTATTGTTGTTTTATATCTGATTTTTACCTTCAATGATTGAGCAATTTGAGTATGAACTTGGAATAGTAGGCCATTCTGGGGCAGATCCAAGGCCTTTGAATATGTTCCTGGGAGGGATATGAGAGGAGGCAGTATGGATAGAACAGTAGATTCATAATCAAATCATGGAAAGAAAATCGTGAAATAAAAGTCCACAGTCCTGTCCTTGTCTTATCTTTCCTGCCTGTGCCTTCCAGAAAATTACTGAAGAGCTCCAAGACTCAGTTTCTTCACTTTTGAAATGTGGTTGTCATGAGGACTTCAGTTAGAGAATGAATGTAAAACTCTTATGCTAGTAAGGCTGGCATAACAGTAATTACTGTTGATGTCAATTGTCTCTGGTTCTGAGAAGTGAGATTTCTTTATGATAGTTCACAGCCATTCCTTGCTTTAAAAATGTGTGTGTGTGTGAAGATACACGGATTGTACTTGAAGAAGTTCTGGTTGATTTCATAGGGCTGGAAAGGAATACAAGATTGATTATGTGTTGGAGCTGCAGATGCATATCAGAGGAAGAGTATTTGCCTCACAGGCATGAGTCTCTGGATTCCATTAAAGTATGACCTTTTCAACAAAACACACTTAATAAAGACCCCAATAGGTTAAGATGTGGGACAGATCTGGCAGCTATTTTTCAATAGCACCGTTTTCACATGGAATTGTTACTCACCAGAAAATCAACTTCATAAGCAATAAGGAGCATTAAAACAAATAACCAACAAAAGTAGAAGGAAATAAGTGTGCATTGTATACAGTAAAGATGAATATTGCTTCATGAAATGCTTATTCCATGTACATGTATTGTATAATTTTACATGGTTAAATATAGTTCATAAAATATAGGTAATATATGTATATATGGTCATATCCCCCCCACACACACACACACATAAACCACACACACACATGTGGAAGCCAGAGGTTGATGTTGGATGTCTTCCTGTGTCATTCTCCATGTATTTTTTGAGGCAATGTGTGTGTGTGTGTTGTATTTTATGAAGTAATATTTTACCTTGCTTTAGATTGTGGTCAAAAGTATTTCAAATACTCACTTCTCATTTGGATATACTGACATGCAGAGGAATAATCTATCAAGTCCTAAACTAGACTAAAAATTACTAGCAAGAGATTACAATATGATTCATTCCTCTTTCCTTCCTATCTTTGCCATGCTATGCTTGGGTCAACAGAGTTGACTATTGTTTAATTAGAACTGAGTCCTAATACCGTGTAATGGTCCTGGCCTAACATGTAAGGGCAAGCTAGGATTTTAGATATGGATATCAGGCTAATTGCATTGACCCCATTACATAGGAGATGCATTTGACTTTATTGGGGTGTTCCATTGCTGTTCATTAGCAAGGACTTTGTAGAACTCTGTCAAATGACTCGTATGCACACTCTTCTCCTGTCTTTCTTCCAGGCATAGATATGTATTTTTCTATCAGAAATTCCACCTTTGTGAAATCAATTAACTAATTAAAATGTTGATGTTTATGAGCAGGTAGGTGTGGGTGCACACATGTGGAGGTGCACCTGCACACATGTGGAAACCAGAGGTTGATGTTGGATGTCTTCCTCTGTCATTCTCCATGTTATCTTTTGAGGCAAGGTCTCTTACTGAAACTGGGGTTCTATGATCCAGCGAGACCAGCTGGCCAGCTTCAGAAATCCCCTTGTCTCCACCTCCCCAGCACTAGTATGGCAGGTCTACAGAACAATGGGTTTTTTCCATAGGTGCTGGGGATCTGAAACTCCGTCCATCATGCTTGGGCTGCAGGTCTTTTCCTGACTGAGCCATTGCCTCAGCCTTAAGGATCCGTTTTGCTTCACACTGGCACACATTGTTTATCTTTTCAATGTGTACTCAGCATGTGAAAAACATTAATGTCCTTAACATTTTATCCGTGCAGTCCACATAGAAGAAGTAAGCAATGTTGGATTCTAATTCACAGGGAACCTGTGACATTGTGGCCATTTAGTCACTGAAGCTCCTCTGTACATCATAACTGTTGGCCTTGTAGGATCTCCAACCATACCATTTCAGAACTGTTGCTTTCTATTTTCCCAAAGGTACTTATTACACTACCTCCTACACTTTATTTTAAGCCAAAATCAGATGCAAGTAAACCTTATGTGTCCAGATCATTTAGGACCATTTAAAAATCAAAGTTTATTGGAAACCTTCCTATTTGTTTTGTTTTGATACACCTCCCCCCCTTTGAGAAAAGTATCAATAGTAGAATTCTTCATCTTCTGCTTCAATCTCCCACGTGCTGAGAGTACAGGCATGTATTACCATCCATAGTTAAATATTTCCATTTTTTAAAGCAGATGCTATTTTCATAGAGAACTTTGACATCTGGATATTGATGCAAAAAATCATTTCACCTTCGCATGTTTACTAACAATTTGAAAATACTTTTTACAGTGCACCAAAGAAAATCTGTCTACAGTTCAGGTATGACCCAAGGGATCATAAACTTGTAATCATAAATGTATGTGTCTTAACCTTATGAAACATTCAAGCTATGAGTGGCTTTGCAAGAGTCTCCTAGACAGGAAGTACAACATCAGACAGGTTAGAAACCTTCCCCATAGTCACACCCATAGTTTATAGCAGAATTGGATTTTGCACCCAGGTTTCCAGTGTCATCATGCTCTTTCACAGTCATCGTACCGTCTGCTAGGCTGTCTCCTTTCCACTGAGGGCTGAAGTTGTTTGCCATGTGTAGAAGACAACATTCAGTCACCATTCCTCTCTACTCAGACTATAACAGAGTTACCACCATTCAAACAATGAGCCTCAGGGACTTCTCACTAGAGTGGGTGAGTTTACCTTCCCTCCCTATCTTCACCCAGGATATTGCCTCTTGGCATTCTGCATTGCCTTTGCTCCAGTGATGGAATCAAGACGAGGCTTTTATAGGAGGGTTATTAGAATTGCTCTTACCAGCAGCAACTTTTTGTGGAATCAGTGTGGTCTAGTACAAAGACTCCAGGGTGCAAAGCCCCAGGAGATAGTCTCATTTCTCAGATATGTGACTTAAGACAATTTATTCAACCTCCCAGTCTCCTAATTCCTTTAACTGTCCACATGAGAGAAATCAGACCTGTTCCTCTTATCTCACAAGTTTTCTGTAAGATGTGAGATTTTTGAGAGTGCCTTGAAAAGGGAGCATTTTTTTGCCAGGCGCTGGTGGCGCACGCCTTTAATCCCAGCACTTAGGAGGCAGAGGCAGGTGGATCTTTGCGAGTTCGAGGCCAGCCTGGTCTACAAAGCGAGTCCAGGACAGCCAGAGCTGTTAAACAGAGAAACTCTGTCTCTAAAAACCAAAAAAAAAAAAAGAAAAGGGAGCATTTGTACCACTATGAGGCCACAGTGTTCTGATTAAATCACAAAATTACTGAGTATCTACTATTTACATGCAAGCTATTGACTCAGGGCAGTCCAAGGAGCACAGGACCCAGTTGCTTTCTTTATTATTTTTGTTTGTTTTGGTTTTTTTTGTCCTTTAATTTTAATTTTTATCGATTTGTTTATTCATTTTACATGCCAATCAGAGCCCCCTCCCCCAACTCCACCTAGTCCCACCTTCTCACCCTCTTCCCCCTTTTTCTCTGTAGTCTAACTGAGACAGATGTGGCAGAAAGAAAGCCAACTCTACAAAGCTGGAGATGACTGCAGTGTATGAGCTGCGTGGTGAAAGAGAGATAATGACTGAAAGACCAAAGAGGGGTCCCTGGAGAAAATTGCATTTTAACTATGCTTTGGATGCAATTTGTAGGATAGGAGAAGCAAGCATGGGAGAAGTATATTCTCAGATGGAACAAGAGGACAAGTGAAGACTGAAATCCTCATCTACTCCAGAGGCCTACTCTTCAGGACACAGAGAGTACAAGTAGCACTAGGGTGTTATTGACAGCTTTCTTAGCTTCCCTGCTGGCCTACTGTGCAGAAAGAGAGTCAAAGCATATGTCTCATGAAACGAAGGCAGATGCAAAGTAGGACTTTAAATATCTAACTATGTTACAGGCAGTTTAGGACTGAAAAATAGTCATATAATAACTTAAATGAGATGGTGTATGGTAATCAGCATAGCTCTTGATGCATGATTAATACTAGAAACGGTAGGTTTATT
This sequence comes from Lophiomys imhausi, assembly GCA_907164525.1. Taxonomy (NCBI): domain Eukaryota; kingdom Metazoa; phylum Chordata; class Mammalia; order Rodentia; family Muridae; genus Lophiomys; species Lophiomys imhausi. Next base: position 626,511 of record CAJQZJ010035412.1, on the reverse strand, counting down.
TTTATCATCATCCTCATCATCATCAATTTTCAAACTTACATTGATAACAAGAGTTAATACATGCACCTTGAAATTTGTCTGATGTTAATCATGTGACCTTGGCCAGGGCATGACACCTCCTGGTTATTCAGTTTCCTGGTCTTTAAGATAGGAACTTTAGTAGTGCTAATTTCAAAGGACTATCGTAGGGACTAAATATCTTAAGTAAAGTGTTTAACACAATGCTGGTATGCTGTAAGCACTCAGCTGATATTGGCTACTATAATTATTATCATCATTTAATCAGCAATGTGACATAATGGCATGACAAATGAAGAAAAATTAAGAAAAATATAGAAAAGCATCACAAGTCTTATTACTCAGTATTTAATATCATGTTATCCATTGGGAAGGCAGTTAGAAATTTCTTTTTTATTTAACTTAAATTTTATGTTTTACAATCACATGATTGTTTGCTGTTGTTATTGAAATAATCAGAACAGAGAATAGCATGAATTTGGGAGGCAGTCCATCAGACATTTACTGAGCACCTACTGTATGCTTTCCAGTGTGTTAGAAGCTGAGAAACCACACACACACACACACACACACACACACACACACACACGACATGAGAACTGCATCTCTACATGTAAAGAACTTACAGTCTAATAGAGAGAGGAAGCTGAAATAAATTATCAAAAAGCATATTGTATTATATTAAATTTGCAAAGTGGTTGGAAGTGTGTGTGTGTGTGTGTGTGTGTGTGTGTGTAGAAACCTGCACAGCATAGAATTTCAAAAAGTGGTCAGGGAAAGCCTCACTTCATACGTGATCTGAATTGAGCCTTGAAGTAAGTGAGAGAATGAACTTACTTTGCAGGTACCTCAAGCAAAAATGTCGTATGCAGAACAGCAAGAACTCTGTTCCCAAATCAGATACATGAAGGGAGGAGGCATAATGGAACGGAAAAGTAGACAGGACACTGAGACCAGACGTTTTAGGGTTTTTTGTTTGGTTTGTTGTTGTTGTTGTTGTTAATGTGATGATGGCTGTTATTTGTAGGGAGGTGGAAAGAATTGAAGAAGCTCCTTTAAGTAGGAACTTGATTTGCCGTATCTCAGTCATCTGCCTCTCCTCTCAGCGGTAGTGTTCAACCCCTCAGCAGGCCTGGAACAATATGAAATGATATAGAAGTCCAGCAAATCCCACAAAGCTGCACTTCACACTCTGTGGAGTGCAGAATGTGGGCTCATTGTACAGCAGGGGGGCACACAGAAAGGAACACTGACAGTGACTCAGGAAAAGAAATGTAGTCCCTCGAATCTGAAAGAGACCTCATTAGGACAATTCTACCACTGGCATCAGTTAATGCAGCTAGGACTTGAAACCCCATTCCCTTCTCAGCCTGCCTAGCCTCCAGTAAGACCTTCTGAAGGTCAGAAAAGTTGACATTGTGCAACATGCCTTCTTGCCATCACTGGGGGGCAGTGGTCTGTTCACCCATGTAAGCCAAGACAAGGACATAGCTTTCCATAGAATACAGTAGAGATCTGAAGGGAGGTGAATACCCTGTGTATTAACTTCCTGCTTCATAGACCCCAAGTCTATTCTAAACCGACTATGAACTATTTTTTGTTTGTTTGTTTTTTGTTTTGTTTTGGCCAGTCTTCTGTCTCTTCTTAGGAGGTGTTACTTCTTCACAGTGACCCTCTAAAAATGTGATGTTTAGAATTAAATAGGAGACCCTAGGAAAGAATACTGGAGGCTACAGGACAAAGATTGTGTTTAGGATCTAGAAATGGTACTTTAATTAATGCATCCTTAAATGGTACCCTGGCACTTTACCAGCTGAATAGTCTACGTAGGTTCATTACACTGTTGGCTCAAATCATGTTTTTGGGTCAGCTCAAACCTTAAACATTTCTCGATTACTTGGTCAGTTTGTATATGAGATACTTCTGAGACACTGTCCTTTCATCCAGTGTCACAAAATGGATTTTTAAGGTTTTTTTTTAAATTTTTTTCTTTATCTTATTTAAATTTCACTTTTTTTAAATTTTAGCTCAGTATACCTGCCATCTGAGTTAACTTTGCATCTCAATTTTGTTCTTCAACGTATTTGATCCTCTGCCAGCTTTGAGTTATCATCAGACGTGGTAAGTACATTTTACATATCATGTAAATTATTAATGAGGTTGGAAAAGCCCCAGAGCCCTTCTCTGGAGACCTTTCTACTGATTGCCACCTATGCTGTGGGTAAAATTCTTTAATCAATTTCCACTCCATTGGGCTGTATTATAATCTGGTTAATATGTTATTGTTTTATCTCAGATCATTCATGAGAAAGTTATGAGAGAAAATAACCAAATATATTACTGAATCCAATATACGAACACTGACAAAGACAAGATGGATAAGAATAATCTAAGATGGAAGTTTTGCATGTTTGTCTTGCACAATGGAATACAAATATTGTTCTTTTTACTTATAAAATGTTATGAGTGTGTTATAAAGGTAAATAGTAAAATAGTACTGCTGAAAGTGAAAGTCCATATATCATTCTGTCACTCTGCTCGATATATTTGGCTAGTTTGGTGAATTTATGAACAGCTCTAGGATTTGAGAGCTTTATTCCCACCCACCACTCAACATATTTTGGAAACATTTTTCATTGTCAGAACACACAGTTTTACTTCATTTCCAAAATATAGTGTTATTTTTTTTGTGGCTGTTTCATAGTTTGTGTCACCAACCTCATATTGATAGGCATTTAGATCATTGGAATTAATCCTGTTGCACATACTAAGATGAGATGAACTTTCTTGGTCAGCTCCATGAGGGCTATTGGGATTCTTCATCCTCTTGCCTTTCTTCAAATATTTTGTCACTACCCTAAATGCTCAAGGGTCACTTCTAACCTAAGAAAGGAAAAGTGAGTTTGAGTTGCTATCATTTACTGACTTATTGTGAGCTAATACTATTCATCAGGATTTGAGTTCAGTAGTGTGTTCTTTGTTGCAACTTGGAATGCAGTTAAGAGTCTTTTTAATATTTTTATTCTTTCATTGAGAACTTTATAAAATTTATTTTGTTCATATTTACCCCTCCCCCAACATCTCCCAGATGTCCCCTACCTCTCTGTTCACCCACTTCATGTTGTTTATTTATTTCTTTCCATATCTTTCTCATTTTATAAAAATCCATCAAGTCCAGATTTGTGTTGGCCAACTGCTCTGGGATGTCCTACTCTGAATCCACTATTAAAGGAAACTGACACTCCCTCTCTCCCAGCAACCCTTAAACTACAAATAGTTCTGCAGCTATGGGTAGGACGTCATGTCTACTTCCTCTCCTCCATGTTGGATTTTGTTTGACTTCACTTATGCAGGTCTTGTGCGTGCTTCCAGAAGTTGTGATTTCAAATGTGCATCTGCCCTGCTGTGTGCAGAAAACACTGTTTTCTTGAAGTAATCTACCACCTGTGGCTCTTACAATCTTTGTGGCCCCTGTTCTGCTAACTTGCTCTGAGCTTTGAGAATAAAGGTTTACTATAGATGTCCCACTCCAAAGTCTCTTATTCTGTGTTATAAGAAGTTTCTCTAATGAGTATTGAGGGATAGAGACTTTAAAAAGTCAAGCACTTCAGGATGAAGATCTGAGTGACAAATAATTTTTATAGGGGGCTGGAGGTCCTAACTGGCACAGGTGTTGTGAGGAGGAACACCTAGGAGCAGAAATGTCTTGCCAGTGACCCGTTATTTCCCAGTGTACTTCCTAAACTACAACCAAGTGGGGCCATTTTCTAGCCGCTTCATGGTACCCTTCTTATCTGCATATGTATATTCTGCCTTGGCCTATTCACTGTATACATGTGTCTTCTACACAAGGTAGGAGCTATCTGCTGTGAGTTCTAACTCTTTAAGATCACTCATGTTTGACTATCTGAACTGCCACTGCCTTGTTCTGTGACTTGGGATAAATCGTTAATCCTGTCTGGTCCTAGTTCTCCTCATCTGTAAAATGAATATTTACCTAAGTGACACATATCAAAACAACTTTGCTTAATGACTGGCTGATACTAAGCACTTAGTGAATGTTAGCCACTATTGTTGTCATCATCCTGGGATCTCATATGAATCATATGAATTGAGATGGAGACTAAACAGGGACATGTGCAAAGCACATGACAGTGCTCAGCATGAGGAAAATGACAAACGATAGCAGCTACTGATCTTTGTGTCTCCCTTTGAATACTTAACTTGTTTTCTATCACTTATATGTGTGTTCATGTCTTCATCTCCCTGAAAGCACAAAAGAAGTCAGGCCTCAAAATTAGTTGATCAACTAGGATGGCCTGGGTAAGTTGGGGCATACAGACTCCAGCCTGTGAAGCCATTGATCACAGAATTAGCTAAGCACTGAAATGGTAAAATTTTCTGGAAAGGTTTTCAGAAACCACTGGCCTTGTGTGAGAGTATGCCTGAGCAGAGTGGATTTTGACACCACTCCCAGACTACTTCCATCTAGACAGCAGGGAGCATCCTTAGCCATTAGCCCAGTTCAAGCAAGCTCTTGGACCACCAAAATAGCCTCCTGAGTTCTCTCTGTGTTCACTGATGCCTTTATGCAGCACAGTGAGTCAGATCACATCATCCTCAAAAATATTCTCACTGTTCTCATGACACAATGTTTTTTTTCCACTTTGCACAGTTTACTGAGCACAGCATAATGTTGTTCCTGTGGACCTTTTAAATCTCATCTTGTCTCACTCTTCCTTACTGCTTTGCACCACTGGAAATAACCTTCTGTTCTGAGAAGACCCCAAACTCAATTGTACTCCAATGCTTTCACTCTTATTCTGACCTTCTCCCTGGAACCAAACCTCTTGGCCCCCCAAATTGCCTGGGCCTTATTTTTTTCCCTCTAACTTTCTACATAAATGATACCATCTCAGAGAAAGATGAAGTCTTCCCCATGTATTTTATTTTCACTAGGTTCTCATGTTTCCAGTTAGTTTCAAACTCATTGGTTCTCAGCTTTGCTCCACATTGAGAATAACTTAGAGAATATAAAAAATAAAACAATGACCAGGCCCCTTTTAGACCAAGTTAAACAGATTTTGGAGGTTGGATTTTTGGCATCTGCATTTGTAAATACTTCCTACTAGGATTTGAACAACTGGGCAAGGCTGATGGCCTCCTTTCTGATCAATCAAAGTTTGCTTCCTACTTAGTGCTTACATCAGGATACAATTAATTTGTTTATTATATCCACTTAGTCGGTAAATATTTATTGAGTCTATACTGCTTTCTAATTATTACTGAAAACACAGGGAGTAAAATAGTAAACACAAATGAATACAAATACCAAACTTTATAGAAGGTCAATTCCACTAATGAAGGCAAACAATAGGCAAGATCAGTCAGGTATTTAGTATTCTGTATGTGATGTTACTGACTGAATCAGTAAGACATACTGTGGAGTATGTATGGAATGTTCTACACTGAATGTTTGTGTCTTCCCACAGACTCATAGGTTGAAGTACATAGCCAAAATGTGATGGAATTTAGAGACCAGATTTGGGGATAATAATTATGTTTAGATTAGGCTATGAAAATGGGGCCTTGGTCTGATGGAATTAGTGTCCTCCAAAAACTGCTGACTGTAGAGAGATTTCTCCCTCACCCTTCCCCTGATCTGAATGAGGCCACACATTTGAGACATGAAGGTATGGAAGTTGCTTATAGGCAAAGAGAAAAGTTTTCAAAATGAACCATAGTTTGTCTGCATTTTAATCTTGGATATTATCCCCTTGAGAACTGTGGTGAATGCACTTCTATTTAAGATGTCTATGATATTTTGCTATGGCATCTTGAGATAACTAAAATGTATAATATGTTAGATTATATATTCTGGGAAGAAAAAATGAAAGAAAGTACAGAGACAAGGTAATTTTTGGAAAAATAATAGTTTAGAGTCACCTATGTAGGCAGGAGAATCTTGAGTAAAAACCTGAAGAAAATGAGAACTCTAGATTGACGTTTATCTGAACACCGCACATTTATCAAAGAAAGATTGTGCATAGGTTCTGAAGTTAGACCATGATTTAACTTAGGGAATAGTACAGGACTAGTGTGAGTATATTTGAGAACAAGGATAAGCATAGTGGGAGATAAATTCAGAGAATTGAAGTGGTGCTGAGATAATTGGGGCTTTTTAAGGTTGCTGTAACACCTTCAGCTTTTACTAAAAAGCAATATATCATCCAAGTGAAAGTAGCTGTCTTAGTTATGTCTCTGTTGCTGTGATTAAACACTATGGCCATAAAAAACTTGTGGAGGAAAGGGTTCATTTCATCTTGTACCTTATAGTCCATCATACAAAGGACATTGGAACAAGAACTCAAGGCACAACCTAGAGGCAGAAACTGAAGAAGAGGCTATGGAAGAGTGCTGCTTACTGGTTTCCTCTTCATAGCTTGCTCAGCCTACTTTCTTATACCATCTAGGACCACCTGCTCAGGAGTAACACTGCCCTCAGTGACTTGGATAACAGTGAGCTGGACCTACCTATGGCCATCATTATTTAAGAAAATGGCCCAAAGTCTTGCCCGTGAGGACAATCTTGTGGAAATGTCTCTATTGAGTTTCCCTCTTCCCAAATGACTCTAGCTGTATCAAGTTGACAAAAAAACTAGCTAACACAGTAGCATAATTTGATGTGCAATTGAATTGGCTCATTATATCTTCTGTGTTGAGAATAGGCAGACAAACAAAGAAGGAGGAATCATCGGGAATCATCTGGAAAGCTAATGTAGATAAAAGATGATGGTGCATTGGAGTATGTTGGCACTGATATTACAGTGGAAGTTGCTGTGCCCTGTACAACTTGGGTCCTAGACCTGGGGGTGGCATAGGAAATGAAGAAAGGACAGGTACACAAACACATATACTGTGAAGCTGGGATCAGGTAGGATTCTGCTATCACTACTTCATTGACTTGGAACCTCAGCATGTTTATTAGGACAACACAGGGGGAGGTATTAGCTGTCTCAGTATAACACCTCTGTAGGCTAGAGATCTCAGGCTGTAAATGTCCAGGAGAAAGAAGCTCCAGTTGCTAGTCTTTGCACACATCAATCAGTTGTTCACAAACCTTCATATTTGATTCCCTGGGTAGAGTTTTGCCTACTCCTCTTGAGCCTGGTCCATAAGGGTACTGGCTGTGCCAATTGTCTCATGTCTTTGGATTCCTTGACAGGCCATGCCCATGTCAAAATACACATTCACTCAGGACTTCACTTATTCAGGGCTTCCTCCCTTCCCAAAATAAATGATATGAAAACCAATGATTTATGGTAAAACTGAATGTATCATGGGAGATAGAGTGCCCAGAATTTGGTGACAAGACTACCTTGAGCATGAGATAAGGTACATAGCCCAAGAAAGAAAATAAAAAATAAACAAGAGAAGAAGAAAGCTAGCAGAAAAGGTGATTCAGGAAAGAGGGGGTGGCCACTAACTGAGCTAATGACACTGAAGCTACTACAGTTTTGACAAGGACTAAGAATTAATCATTGCATTTTGTGACATGGACGTCACTGGTAAACTTGTTCTAAATAGTGACTACTGGGAGTTCAAAAGATAAAGAAAGAAAGGAAATAATTTGGAGACAATGGTACAAGTAAATTTTTTCTTGGTTATTTTTCTGTAATCAGATACCTGAAAAGAAACAACTTAAAGTAAAAGGGGTTTGTTTTGGCTTACAGTTTAAGGGTATGCTATAGTCCATTGTGAAGAAGGAGGCAGACATAAGACGGCTGGTAACTTTGCAACTGAAATCAAGAAACAGAGTATTTTGGAAGTTGGGCCAGTCTACAAAACTTCTAGGCCTAACCCAGCAAGGCCCCATCCCCTAAAGGTTCTGCAACCTTATAAATAAGTACAACCAGTTGGGGTCCAGCTATTCATATACATGAGCCTGTGGGTGGCATTTCTTGTTAAGACCACATCTACCTCTGGACACCATAAACTTAAGGCCATTTCATGAAACAAAATACATTCATTCCAAGTGCAAAATTTTCCATAGTCCTTACCAAGCCCAATATTGTTTGAAGGTTAAGACAATCTCTTAACTGTGAGCCTCACAACATCAAAAAGCAAGTTACGCATTTCCAGTATGCAATATCACAGAGTAAATATTTCCATTCCAAAACTGACGATATGTGTACATAACCCACTGCTCATGGAGAAATCTAGCTGCTGCCTTCACTCTTGCTGACTAGTGTTCATGGTATTTGGAAGTACTTTGCCTAATAGCAAAGGAGAAAGTTAAACATTAACCCAATTACAAACCCTATAATCTACAATGGTGACCCTGCAATATATGGTGGTGCAATAGCAGCACAAAAGTTATGGGAGTATCTAACTACTATCCGATTGAAACTGAGACATGCTCCATGAGATGGAACCTATCCCTGATACTGCCTGGGTGCCCAAGAACCTGAAAGCAGATAAGCCATGGACTAGGGGAAAACAAAATACTATTGTTCTCCTAAAAGAACATAGCAACACAGTAACTCCTAATGACATTCTGTTATACTCATAGATCAGTATATTTCTCAGCCATAATCAGAGAAGCTGCCTTCTGCAGTAGATGGGAGCAAATACAGAGATCCACAGCTGGACAATGTGCAAAGAATGAGAGACCTTGGAACATTCAGTCCTAAATGGGATATCGCCACCAAAACTCTCCCCTTAGAGCTCTGGGAACTCTGCAAAAGACAAAGCAAAAGACTTTAAGAGCCCATGGAGATGGAAGACCCCAAGGAAAAAAGGCCTTCTAAACACAGCAGGACTGACTTACATATGAACTCATAGAGACTGTGTCAGCATGCACAGGGCCTGCACAGGTCTAAGCTAGATAAGGTTCTAGTACTGAGAAGGGAAGTAGACACAATCCCCTATTTGTAACCCAGAAGTTATTTCCAATAGGTAACCACTCACAAAGGAAAACTTAGTTTTCTCCAATCTAGTCTCAGTGGGTATACAAACCACACTTATGGACAGGCCCCATGACTGGCAATTGATGGACAACATAAAATGAGCTTAATAGTATTCTTGGAAGTCTTTTTGGAAGTCTCATAATTCTTTGTGTGGTCTATTTTTCCTTACAAATATTTTTCTTATATATTGTGTCTTCCTATTTTGTTTTTATGAGTTTTCTGTGCATATAAATGTGTGTCTCATTGTGTGTGTTTCTTGTACTTTTCCTTTAGCTGCTTTTTTTCCCTGTTTGCTTACTTGTTTCTTTTGTCCTCTTCTGGTTTCTTTGTTTTTATTTTATCTTACTATGTTTTATTATTTTTAGAAGCCTGTTTGTATTTTAAGGAAGGATAGGGAAAGAAAGGGTGTTGATTTTGATGGGTGGGGAAGTGGGGAGAATCTAGGAGGAGACAGAGGCAGGGAAACTATAATCGGAATATTTATATTAAAAACATTTTTAATTTTAAATAAAAAGGATAAATGAAGACTTAACAAGTAAAGGTCAACCAAAAGCAAGACTGAAATCCAATAGGGCAAACACCAAATTCAAAAGCCCCATGTCTTGCATATGAGGCTCATGATGGAATCATCTTGTTTCCAAGGATCTTAAGTAGTCCTGTCCTTCTAGATTTATTGCCAACAGCACACACAGTATCCATCTTAGACTGACTCCATTCTTGCAACTTTCATTGTTAAAAGCTCCAAGGGATTCATAACCACTATCTTGGAGTCTGTGTTGTGACTTAGACTTCATTTTTAAAGCTTCATGCAAGGGCCTGGAGAGATGGCACAGCAGTTAATAGTACCTGTTGCTATTCTAGAGGACCAGTGTTCTACTCTCAGCACCCACATAGTGGTTCACAACTATCTGTAACTCTAGTTCCAGGAGATCTGATGCCCGATTCTGACTTCTTCAGGCACCAAGCATGTATGTGATGCACATACATACATACAAGAAAAAGATTCACGAAATAAAATGAATAATTTTAATTTTAAAAATTGGTTCCATGAAATGGCCTTTCAGAGGCCCCTTGAAAGGTTTCCAATTCCTCTGGCACATGTTGCCTGACCAAGATCTCTGGAACTATGGAGAAAGACTCCACAACTCAACCAATCTTGCATTTTTAATGTCTGAAAAATTAGTAACATGTGGATGATGCTGTCAAGTTATGCTGCCAAATTGGAAAATTTGGTAGCCTTGGACCACAGCTATATATAGCAATCTCTGAATGTCTTGATGGCTGAACATCTGTGAAAAACATTTCTTTATATCTAAGGCAAATGATAGTGCTATCTCATTCTTTTCATAAAATGTTTATCTCTTTTTTAATGTTTATTTATTACTTCAGATTACATCTCCATCATATTACCCTCTTTCCACCCCTCCCAGTCCTGCCTTCCCACCCTCTACCCTCTATCCCTTCCATCCCACTCCTCTGGAGTGGAGTGTCCCTACATGACAGTCCTCCGCCCCAGTTCAGCAGTCATATGAGGGTTAAGAACCTCCTCATACACTGGGGGCCTACAAGGCAGCACCACTAGGGCAAAGTGTCTCATTGACAGGAAACAAAGTCTATGTTCCTGGTCCCTTTGGTACATTGGCTGTAGCATAGTTATGTTTCTTTTTTTTAATTAATTGATTTATTTATTCAAGTTACATCTTGATCGCAGCTCCTTCACTCCTCCCCACCCAGTCCTACCCTCCCACCCTCTTCCCTGTCTCCCTCTTCTCCTTCTCCTCAGATGAGGGGAGTCCCCCCCATCAATCCACCCCAGTTCTTGAAGTCGCATCAGCACTAAGAGCACCCTCTTCCACTCTGGCCAGACAAGGCTGCCCTGCTAGGGTAAAATGTTTCATGAACAGCCCCCCTCTGCATCCCTCTATTCTTCCCTCCTCTCTTCTACAAGTCTCCCAGAGCTCCACCTGACATTTGGTTATGTGTCTCAGCATCTGTTTCCATGAGCTGCTGGGTGGGATTTCTCAGATAGTTATGCTAGGTTCCTGTCTTCTTTCATATCCCACATTCTTTTCTTTTCTTTTTTATTTGTTCAAGTTACGTCTCGATCATATCCCTCTCCCTCCTTCCCTCCTTGCCCCATGCTCACACCCTCTTCCTCTTTTCCCTCCCCTCCTCCTCCTCAGGTGAGGGAATCCCCACATATCAACCCCCCTCAGTTCATTAGTCACATGAGGGCTAAGAGCTTCCTCTTCCACTGGGACCTGATGTGACAGCTCAACTAGAGTAAGGTGTTGGACTACAGGCAGCAGAGTCCATGACAGACAGCCTCCCTCCCCACTTGCTAAGGGATCTGTGTGAAGACCAAGTTGCCTGTCATCTATATATGTATAGGGTGAGCCTAGGTCTGGTATATATGTGGGTTTTTTTTTTTTGTCTTTTTGTTTTTGTTTTTGGTTTTTGGTTTTTTTGTTGTTGTTGTTGTTTTGGTTAGTGTTTCAGTCTCTGTAAGCTTCTAGGGGCCTAAACTGGTTGGTTCTGTTGATCATCAAGTGATGTTCTTGTCCCCTCCAGGTCTCTCTATTCCTCCTCCCTCTGTTATACATGACTCCCAGAGCTCATCCTAATGTTTCACTGTGTCTCAAGTATCAGTTTTGATCTGCTGCTGGGTGGAGTTTCTCCTAGGATAGTTATGTTAGGTTCCTATTCCTTTGGATCTGTGGGTTGAAGGATAGTTATCCTGTACTGTATAGCTAAGATCCAGTTATAAGTGAATATATGCCATGTATATCTTTCTGGGTCTGGGGGTTAGATCACTCAGGATGAGCTTTTCTATTTCCATCCATTTGGCAGAAAATTGCATAATTTCCTTGTTTCTGATCCATCATGTAAATGTACCACAGTGTTTTTGTTTTTTTTGTTTTTGTTTTTTTTTTTGGTAATCTATTCTTCAGTTGAAGGTCATCTGGGTTGTTTCTAGTTTCTAGCTATTACGAATAAAGCTGCTATGAACATAGGTGAGCTGATGTCCTTGTGGTTTGTTGAAGAATCTTTGGATATTTGCTTAGGAGTGGTATGGCTAGGTCATGAGGTAGAACTTATTCCCAGTTTTCTGAAATATGGCCAGATTGATTTCCAAAGTGACTGTACAACTTTTCACTCCCACCAACTATAGAGGAGTGTTCCCCTTTCTCCACAAGGAATGTGCTGTCACTTGAGTTTTTGATCTTAGCCATTCTGGAGAGGTGTGAGATGGAATCTCAGAGTCATCTTGAGTTGCATTTCTCTGATGATTAAGGATGGTGAGCATCTCTTCAAGTGTCTCTCAGCCATTAGAAATTCCTCTTTTGTCAGTTCTCAGTTTAGCTGTTTCCCATTTTTGTATTGGATTATTTGGTTTCTTGGTGTTTAATTTCTTGAGTTCTTTATAAATTTAGGATATTAGCCCTCTGTCAGATGTAGGATTGGTAAAGATCTTTTCCCAATCTGTAGGTTGTCGTTTTGTTTGAATGACAGTGTCTTTTGCCTTACAGAAGGTTTTCAGTTTCATGAGGTCTCATTTATTGATTGTTGGTCTTAGAGCCTGAGCTATTGGTGTTCTGTTCAGGAAGTTGTCAGATCCCACTTTATTAAGCAGTTGTTTTTGAACAAAGAATTCTTCTGTCACTTCTTAGATCTGACAGTCTCCTTTGAAATGAACTTACCCTTTCACAAGTTGGAGATATGATGCTTGAGATATTGACCTTACAGTATCTTTCCTACTGTCCCAGCCCAAAGTATGAGTTCACTATAATGGGGCATATTAGCCTCATGTTATCTGCAACTATTTCAACCTTTTATTTAGCTTTAAAATTTTTCCTTGCTAAAAACGCATATTGCTTTGAATCCTTCTACTCCATTTGTTATTCTCTTTCACTGTAGAACAATAAACTTACTGCAGCTGGAATGCGAACCTGTCTTGAAATAATTTTCCACAAAGGACACAATTTTGTCATTGACGTTAAGGTCATTATTTTAAAATTCATTATCACTCAGGATATTTAGGACAAGGGCCATATGAAGCCAGATTATTTGCCATGACCTCGTGAGTCATGTTTCTTCTGTCTTCATTTCTTTGATCCTTTAGAACCTTATCAAAATAGCCCACTAAACTTTATTTACAGTACTCTAGGACATTAATCGCCCCACATTTTAAAATGTTATACGTTCACCTTGCAGAAAAGTTCCGCTGGTCTGTAAACTGCTTGGTCAGGTTTATCACGGTAAAGACCCTATGTTATATATAGTACCAGTTTTCTGTATTACTTACTTTTCTCCTTCCTATGACAAAATATCTGACAAGAACCAACTTAAGGGAGGAAAGACTTATTTTTGGCTTGTAGATAAAGGGGATACCACAGTTCATCATGGTTGTGAAAGATGTAGTGGAAGAATTTCATGGCAGTTGTTCACATTACATCTGAAATCAGGAAAAAGAGAATCAACAGGAAGTGGGATCTCCCTATAAAGCCTCAAGGACTACCTAGAGTGAACAACTTCCTCTAGTAAGGCTCCACCTCCTAAAGGCTCTGCAACCTTCCCAAATAGTCCTACAAGTTGGGTTCCAAGTATTCAAACATACAGTCTTATGGGAAACATTTTACATTCAAACCAGAGTAACCTCACTTCGTGTAGAGAAGGAAATTTGGTGGCAGTTCTAGGGATGATTTTATTAACTATTTTTCACGGAATAAATAATAATCTAGTGAGATCCAATTTCCTATGTAAGAATAAAAATTCAAGCTTCTTAAAAATAGGAACAAGTTGTACACTTCAGATATATTCCATAGCACCGTAAGGCATGTTAGGCACTCAGTCCTTGATTTTTAAGTGAGTGAAAAATTAAGGATAAAGAAATGAGCGCATGAAAGTAGGTGGCAAAACCTTGTGTAAGAATACAGTGACAATAGGTTGGGTTGCACAGTGCCTTTCATTTCAGTCTTTGTTATTATACTTCTGATGTACTAAACTTGCTGTAGACCAAGGTAACATAAAGATTGATTGGCATGACAAAACTCTCTTTGTCAAGAAGGCATGGTATTTTAGCCATATAGTACAGGATAACTACACTACAACCAATGCATCAAAGGGAACAGGAACATAGACTTTGTTTCCTGTCAATGAGACACTTTGCCCTAGTGGTGCTGCCTTGTAGGCCCCCAGTGTATGAGGAGGCTCTTGGCCCTCATATGACTGCTGAACTGGGGCGGGGGACTGTTATGTAGGGACACTCTACTCCAGAGGAGTGGGATGGAAGGGATAGGGGGTAGAGGGTGGTGGGAAGGCAGGACAGGGAAGGGTGGAAAGAGGACACTGTGATGGAGATGTAACCTGAAGTAATAAATAGTAAAAAAAGAGAAGGCATGGTATGTTTGTTGCATATAGTCATTCATTCTTGAGATTAGACAGGCTGTTGAACTTTAAGAACTGGGTGAGGTCAGGAATCTGCCAAAAGAGAAATCTCTTTGTACCATCAGGATTTTCTGGGTTTTGGCTGTGTGTGGCACAGGGTCTGTGTGATTCACATGCCACATTGGCAACCCAGCCTGTCCTTGCTTGCTGGAGTGTAGTTAATAACTTCATCATACAACTCTGGCCAAAGAGCAGCTAAGTCAAAGACTGCAAAGTAAAAAAAAAAAAAAAAAAAAAAAAAAAAGCCATGGCCGTGCTGTTACTGGAAGCCTTGGCACTTGCTTCATCTTAGTTCCTGTACTGCACAATCTTCAACAGTGGAAGGTGACAAGTCGACCCATGATGCTGTGACTCAGTTATTTCTGGAAAGATGGAATGGCTCAGAGGAAGTGTTCCATTGGAATGAATGAGCCCCTTGGGATTTAGTGACACATGCTTACAGAAAGAAGGTTTTTTTTCAATGTCTTACCCACCATCTCATTCCATACTCAGATACATCTCTGTACTAGCACGTAGCCAGCAGCATGATAGTGTACTGAGCTTCAAACAAGAGGTAAAGGAAGCCACACTTATTTGGCAGAAACTGTAGACACACTTTTGTCCACCATCTTTATTTATAGCTAGCATTGTGTTCCTCTCTTAGAAGCCTAAAAAATTCAGTTCAGCTAGTGTTAGTCTAGTGCCTGATTAGGACCACATCCTGTGCATTTTTGTAATGTTGTAATTACAATACTAAAATAGTACTCTTATTACTATAACAATTCTAGAAATAATTGCTACAGACAGGTGTTCAGCATCTACTATAGGCCAGGCACTACGCTAAGTACTTTGCACCCATTGTTATACTTTTCTCTATAGGGACTAAAATGAAAAAAAAAAAAAAAAGGAAGGAAAAAACCAACCTACCTGTGTGCTTGATACTGCCATTTTCTTCAATGAATAAAAGCACTCAAGTCTACAAAAGGGATTGAATTGAGATTCAAGCCCAGTTTGTTTCACTACAGAATCATACTCTATATGGTTTCCTGTAATAGCTTCAATCTCCTTCTAAAATGTAAATTAGAAAATATCTTTCTGCTTAAAAACTTGATATCACACTTCAAATAAAGTCCAGTTTACTTTCTGGGCCTTGAACACTCTACACTTTCCCCTACCACTCCAGCCTTCTCTGATTTTTTTCCCTCTTTGTTTTCTGTGAATTTGATTCCATAGTAGCAGCTTTGTGCTGCTTTAAGTAAATGAGATATACTGGCTTGGCTACTTACTACTTCTCTTGGAAGAAGCCTTGCCCATTCCAAAATTTACCCAGTGCTGTCATATTTGCAAAAGGTAATAGTGTCCTGTAATTGTTGGTACTAGTGTTGATCCAGGGGTGCTTGTCAGTCTATCTTCATACTCTCTTCCTCTCACTTGTATTGTAAGATCCAAGAAGTTTACTGGATCACAGATCTTGTTCAGCAACAAGAGTAACATAATGCTCAGAGGTCAGAATGGACCCCAATTCTCATTCGTCAATTTGAAGGCATGGTTGAGAACATAATAAAGCAATGCACTGCCTGAGCAAAACAATGATCAATACCTCATTGCAGTTTTCATCCTTTGTAGCTGGGGAATATTAGATAAAACTTTTTACTTTTCAAAAGTTTCAATTTCCTTATCAATCAGTGAGAATAATCCCCTCTTCCTCTAAGAGGTTGCTTTGAACATTTAATGAAACAGGATGTAATTTTGTAAAGAACAAATTCAGATACAATAGTAATGCTTATTTTGCCCATTTCAGCTACTGCCCTAAGCTCCTCAGATGTATTATTGCCACTGATCCTTAGAAAAACTCTGTCATGATAGTATCTCCATATCACACATGGGAAAAATTAGTCAAAGAGACTATTAATTGGTTTCTTCACCATTTTTCAGTTGGGAATGATTTCTGAATAAAGATTCCCCTCTCCCTGCCCCCCCCCCGCAAAAAAGTAGGTGGAGTATCACAATGAATGGGAGGCAAATGCAAATGACCTAAGGGTGTGGCATACTTGGCCCATGTAAGAAACAGTGGGAAGCCCAGTACAAGCAGAGCAGAATGAAGAACAAGGTCAGTTTGACTCTTTCTTGTTGTGAAGGTAAACTAAAGCAACCAGCCACAGGGGAAGTAAGAAAGGAACCCAAAATAGAAAGCCCCATGTTGTCCTCTATTTCCAGCAGTCACAAATGACAGATATATAAAAGGAAAGAGAGAGCAGGGGAGTGAAATGGCTGAAGTGTTGACTCCCTATCCAATTTGTGGTGAGTAAATAGATCATTATTAACCACTGTAGCAAATTTCTGCGTCTCCTGTGCTTTATTTTTCTCGAAGCATTGAACTGTAATTACTGATGAATGTACCACTGAAACCTCAGCATGTGACATAGTCTTCATTCTGCAGAGTACAAAATCATGAAAACTGTAATCGGTAGATAAAGAATTGAGCTGCTTTTTCTTGCACTAATAGGGTGAATTCATGAAAAATTCAGAACATTTTTATGTGTGCTTGGCTTATATTCATTATTAAAAATTCCTTGAGTTATTCAGTTAGCACTACTGAATGTCTGGAGCCTGGTAATGTATGTGCTATACAGTATGAACACAATGATATTGATGCTGAACTTCAGCCTAAAGGTAAACTTGCAAAAGGTAAACCATATACTATTGAGTTTTCCTGGGGCCCTTCCTTTTTACTCACCATGAAACCAGTCCATAGTATTGGAAGTATACAGACAGTGATGGTATTTTAGGAATATCTCAGCCAATCTACATGAGAATGCTCACCTTGTCTTTACAGTATTGTAAATAAGAAGTTCTAATGGGTAGTCTTATGAAGAGTATCACTGTTGTTGCTATGTGCCATCTTATGTATAAGAAAATGGATAGATATACAGTGTTTTCTGATACCTCACCCATCTACTGTTACAGACATATCCTTTATTTGATTTTTTGAAACGATAGCTACTGTTAGTATTCTCTGTGCTAGACACTTTGGCAAATGCTTGTGTGTATTGTCTTATTTAGTTTACCCAATAACCCATCAAATAGGTACCATTTTCCCTATTACAATGTTGAGTGAGTTTCAAGGATGTTAAATAATTCAAGGAAGTAATTATGAAAAACAAAGATTATACAAGAGAGATGGGCTCTTGTATTCTATTTTGTTTTAGTTTACGAAGGCAAGCTTTCATTGTGTTTCACAGATATAATTCAAAGTTTCTCAGGCTTCTTATTTTCATCTTTGTGGTTCTGGGCTTACACGTATGTGACATTGCTTCCAACTAGGTTCTAGGATTCAGTATCTTTATGACTGCATTGGAGAGTATTTTAAACAGGGTGGAAATACAAGGGAAACATATCTTGAAAAGGCAGATTTCAGCTTAAAGAAAGATGGTACCAATTATTCTCTTTGGTCTATATGCACAGAAGTGACCATAAAGTGAAACACGTGAGCGTGAGCTAGTGAGGCTGATCCAGTTTGAATAATTCCTGGTCAGGGGTGGGTACTTGGACTCCTAAGGACGTGCTAAGGAGATGTGCAATTTTCCAGTGTGGAAGGTTTGACCAGGGAGAGGAACAAGCAATTAATTGTAATTTGCATAGATAATCCAGAGTATCAATCACTAACTTCATCCCATCCATGTGCCTGGGGGAGGCAACTGGAGACTTGTCCAAGTCACCCACTTCTCTGGACCCTGGAACCCTGGTCTACAACCCCCCCCCCCCCCCCCAGTTCAAGGCTTGGCTTATCCTTGTTTGTGAAGAACAAAATCTTGTGAGTGAAGATATTGCCTAGAATAGTCACTCTAGGTGTGGCCCAGAGACCTGCAGATCAAAATCATCCAAGACACACTACAAGAACCAGTAATGCATGCTTTGGCAATCCTCTAGGTGATTCTGATGTACATTTACATTTGGAAAGCACTGTGTAGACTGACAAGCAGAGCTCTAAACGCTGCAGACATCAATATGCACATGGCTCATCAACTCTCAGACCCGGCACAAAGCATAAATCTTCTCATGGCGAAGGAATTGTAACAGTACTGCAGCCTTCAGCTAGAGCTGCAGAACAATGTCACCTTCAAATACACATGACACTGATGGATAAGTATACAGAGATTGGGAGCAAGGGTGTCGTCAATTCTTGTTAATCTCTCCCTGCATCAAGGACTGTAGCTTTGCAAGCTCAGCAGCTACCCAGAGGCATGCTGGCTGCGCTGTGGAGGGTGCAGTCCCTTATGTAAGGATACTTCAGCCTGGAACTCTGAGGTATGAAGGAGATTAGAGATAAACTACTCCATTGTCTACCTCCTCAGTGGCACTCAACATTGCAACATTATAGGCTTCAACATTACAAGGCTGCTGCTGTAGTGTGCTCAAGTTCCTCTTGGACAGTGTAGAAGTGGTAAGAAATAAGAGGAAATGTATATGGAAGTCGCTATAGTAATGAAAAGCCAGAATAATTATACCAGAGCCAATGCTGAGAGAATGCAAAGCCTGGATAAATGAGTTTTTACCATGTGAGGTCAGGGGAGCTTCATGGGGAAGATGCCAGTTGAAATGGACGAAGTTTCTTTCTGGAGGTGGAATTTGAAAAAATAGTAGTGTTGCTTCCCAAAAAGAAAATATAAAAATGCAGGGGGAAAAGCTCACAAAGGTTTTCTGGCAAGTGAAGTCACAGGGACACTGTCTGAGGTGAGGTTACTAAGTTTCAGATGCAGCCTCCATATTTTTCCTGGAAAACCAGCTTTAAATGTGTTATTTCATATCGACTGGTCTCTGCTTTCCCACCTGGAAATCAGGAGTTGCATAGCATAGTTCACTTGTTTGTAAGATAGTAAAGGAAATAATGACATGACCTAGCTACTCCAGGTCTGGCACACAGCACATAATCTACAGGTAGAGCTATCAGCCTTCCTATGTTACAACAAATGTGATGCTTTTCTTGGAACCATGGGAATGCAACACGAAATTGGAGAGATCATCTTTGACACTAGATTGTGGAATGGGTCTTAAATGGTAAACTAAAGATTTGGGGCTTTTATTCCAAAGACATGGGACATATGTTGGTGAATGGATAGTAGCCATGTCACAGTGAGAGAACAAGTTCAGAAGCTACTATATTTTAGCTATGTCAGCGACAGAAAGGTGATATGAGAGAGAGAGATAGAGATAGAGAGAGAACACCCCACTATTATATGTAATCCTGATTTTAGATTTGCTGAGCCTCAATGTATGGATATGAACAATCTAATAAGAGGATAGTGAAAATTACCAGTTGGAAAGAAAATTAACCAATCTGATAGTTCTAATATGAAAGACAATCCTTAGTTCTCCTAAGTTAAGCTCTGAGGGGGCAAATAAAAAACCAGATCCTCTGAAAATGCTTCCTGAGGATGGCCTTTTTGTAAGACAATTTGGGGCATGAGCAATTAACACATACTTGATAAACTGAAGCACATTCTTTCTTGCTGGCAGACACTAAATCTGAAATAACACAAGGAGTCCTCCAATGAAAGAGATGATTAGAGATTCTAATAGCAATGCACACTGGGTCCTAATTAAGGTATTTTCTAATGCCTGTCTAGAAATATAAGTGCCCTCCATTTGGACTTTGATGATAACTAGAGTATCCTTTAGTTCCCAATAAGGATGTACACAATTCAAAATGTTCTCAAGTCTTGGGCCAGAGGGAATGATCTCATTTGGCACATTATTGAGTTTCTGGGAGGAGGGAAGACATTAACTGCTCACAAATATTTTGTCATTGGCTAACTGCAAAGTTGCATCTGCTGAAGCAATCCATTGTAGGAACCTGGTTCTCTGGAATATTAAAGAATATCAATACATACTCAAAGCATGCCATTGATAAACAATTTGGTAGCCAAGTGATCTCCTTTCTGCCTTCCTCTTGCTTCCAGAGAATCAAAACTTGTGCATGCCCGAACGTACACCCTGATAACCGCGCCTTTTCAAAGAAAGCCTACTTGCTGGCTTTGGCTGCCGTGAAACGTGTTTGGGTGGAAGCGTGCACAAGTCCATAGCTGCAATGCTGTTACAATACTTGAGAAACAGTTTCATGTTTACCAGAATAAATATCACAAGTTCTGTGCCAGTTCCCTCTAAGATCTATCAGGCTTCCCCTTTATCCACTAAGGGCTGAAAACAGAACACATAGCTTGATGTGGTTAGACTAACCAGTTAGACTGACCCAAATTCTTTCCAGAAATGCAAAAGCCTGCTGGCTCGCAGGATTAGCCGGCTGATCTTTAAATGCATCCCCATCTGTATATAACCTCCTTGGACAGTGCAGCCTGAGACTACTACATCCGCTCACCTCAGCAGCTTGTTTTCTAAGCCAAGGCCATTTGGAAACAGTCTAGTTATGAGAACAGACTTTTCCAATACTAGAGAAAATGCAGCAAGCCCAAAAACAAATTTGGCCCTTCAGCTTATTTGATTTGCTGGATCCCTCATGCTCTATCCCCAGCATTTGCTCTGACCTTTGGCAATTGTAGGTGGTGCAGCCAAATGGTTAGGGTCAGCTTTGTGGATACCTCAGCATTTATCACACATCACATTTATTTTTTATAAAGAGAATGTGCTAAGCAGCTGTGGGGAAAATAGTGGGTTGGAAAAAAAAATGAGTGTTTTGTTACCAGGAGACAGATGGAATCAGGAGGCAGTTAGGAAAGGCCCAGGGAACGTCAGAGTCAGTTAGTGATGTTAGAACTCAGACTAAGAGGTACATGGGGGTCTAGGCAAATTATACTTGGGGCTTACCCTGTTGATAGCAACTCCTGCCTGTGTGATCCATACAGTTCACAGATAACATATAGACTTACGAAATTCAGTTAGCTCTTATCCTTAGCTGTGCACTGTAGCCTACTGGAGAGATTTAAAATATGCGCACACTATCTTCCTTCAGAAATTTGGTCCTTCTTTTAAAGATATAAAATTACAAATGCTGGTGAGGATGAAAGAAAGGGAAACTCTAATACACTGTTGGTGGTAATGTAAATTAGTACAGCCATTACAGAAAATGCTGTGGGGGTGCCTTTAAAAACCCTGAAAATAGAACTGCCATATGGTCCAGCTATACCACTACTGAACATATACCCCAAGGAATCTAAGTCAGCTTACCTCAGAGACTTCTGTATACCCATGTTTATTGCTTTACTATTTATGATAGCCAAGATACAGAATTAACCAAGGTGTGCATCATTGGATAAATGGAAAAATATAGTATACACACACACACACACAGAGAGAGAGAGAGAGAGAGAGAGAGAGAGAGAGAGAGAAAACAAACCCTATGTGTTGATTTGAATGATATAAAGATAATCTTAGGTATTTGAATGAATGCTTGTTCCTTAGTTGGCACTGTTTGGGGGGGGCCTAGAACTGTGGTCTTATTGGAGGAGACATGTCACTGGATGTGGCTTCTGAGGGTTTAGAGACTCATACCATTTCTAGTTTGCTTTCTCTGCTTTGTGCTTGAGGTTCAGCTTCTACTCCTCTGGTGTGTCTCCTGCTTGTGGTCATACTTCCTTGTTGCAACATAATCATATCCCTCTGCAACCCTAAGCTCCATTCTTCTATGAGTGGCCGTGGTTGTAGTATTTTATCATAGCAATAGAAAAGTGACTAATGTTCCCTATTATTTCTAGGCAAGTAGATGGGCCTAGATGGCATAACATTAAATTGAATGAGAGTTTATGTCTTAATTAGCCTGGTTCTCAGCTACGTTGGTTCTTGCATGCTCCCGTGGTTGAAAACAAAATTTCCTCAAGGGACATCAGCAAACCAACTAAACTTTGGCAATTTAGTGAGGACTATGTATTAGAAAATATTATTGTGACATATTTAAAAATTCCTTAACATGGTAAACTGTGCTTTAGTTATGTAAGATGTTCTTTGTAAACATGTGCTTATTCAGGTGCAAGACATGATGTCTGTAACCAACTCAACTGGATTAAGAAGGGAAACTACACAGAACTGTAATAGAGGGCAGAATCGAGCAAATATGACAAATGCTACCAGTAAATCTGTGTGAGAGACAAACAGAGTTTTTGTACTATTTTTAGGATTTTTCTGTTAGCTTAATTTTTTCCAAATAAAAATTCTTTTTTAAAAAATAACTCCACATTCAATAACGTACAACCAAATTTGGAAGCCGTTAGAATTGTCTGGAGCCCACAGTAAAGCAGAAGGAGTGGGGATTGTCTGATGATGAGAGAAAGGCAACGCCTTTCTGTGTCACCATCCTTCTGACACTGTGATGTTCTAAGCTTCTGAGATACTGTTAACAATTTACAAAGCCTAGTGTGGGCCGGCCGTGGTATTCCGCATTTCTTCTTCTTCCTTGTATCTTTTTATTCTCCTACTGGACTTCCAATTCAGGGCTTTGTTTATGCTAGTCAAACACCCTCCTGCTGAATTATGATCCCAGCCCAGAGTCTGCTTTTATGGTAGACATCCTGGGTGAAGCCAGTATCACTGTTTCACAGGCTACCCTTGAGGTAGCAAAGCCCCCCTACTGAATTACCTTCTTCTGAAACACTCAGTCAGTTAACATGTTTTAAAGCTGCCCATACAGATATGAGAATTGTAAGAGAAACTAAGTAAAGGAGGATGGCCGTGTGGAACAACAGTCTTGACCAGTTTACCATGACAACTCTCAGAGAGTCACGTGATCTGCTGAACAGAACAGAGTACCCAACACAACAAGCTTGCCGCAAAAGGAAAAGGGTATGATTATTCTCATCAGAAGCAAGCTGAGGTCATCGGAAAATAGCCCTTTCTTCCTGGTGGCATTTAGAACCCAGCTAACAGTTTTACAAGAGGCAGCATCATTCTAATAAAGTGTCAGGGTACAGGCTGCTGCCATCCAGCTGCTGCTTCTAGATGGGGACTGATTAGAAACAGAATTCCAAAGAAGAGTTTAATTTCCTGCTGGCTGTGGCATACTTTGCGTTTGTTGTCTATGCTGTAAGTGGAGCCAAGATGCCTTTCCTCTAATGGGGACATACGAAGAACAAGCTCTGCCTCCGTTAGAATTTTCCAGACGTTTTTCCTACCCTTCTGTGATACTTTTTTTTCTCCTCTGCTTCTATACTGTGTTTATACTTTCCAATCATTGAATTGAGGATAGCCTGTTCTTTATGCCCCTTCCAGCATTGTTTAGGTCCAAATCAAAGGCAACTAACATGGATACTTAGGAGAAAGTTGGGCTTTTCTGAGCATTCAGAGAAAGCTTCTAGAAGATGAATGAGAAATGCCTTTGTATTGGCCACCACTGAGTTTGTATTTTAGCTTTACCTCTTAGTAGTTGTGTTAATTTGGACAGGATCCTTTAACATCACTGAACTGTAGGCTCTTCCTTTACAAAATGGAGATAATCATCATAGTGAATCCACAGAGTTGTATTAAATAAGATTGATCCTACACCAAGTGCTTAGCAAGTAGAAGACAGGTATTCATTGGATAGATATTTGCTGAGTTTTTTTTCTATGCATGGACATAAAGAAGCCCAAATCCAGTCTACCTCTACTTTCTAATTATGCAAACCTGAATGTGTTTAATTCTCTGAGTCTTGGTAATTTTGCTCTTAAATGAGGCTTGTACTAATAATATATAGCTTAGAGGATTTCTGTAAGCAATAAATAAGGTCAGACAAGTGTTAAACTCATGCCAAACACATAGAAATAGTCTTAGCCAACATGAATTAACCTAATTTCCTTATTATTGTTAGCAATTTAACTCTGGATTCCTTTTTATCAGCCTAGCACTCTTTAAAATGATTGTTTGCAGCCTCTTTCAGTAAACCTTCCCCAATTTGCATTGTTATTTCCTTAAGGGCAAAAGTCACATACTTTGTACCATTTCAGGGGTCTTCCTGGGATCTCCTAGAGGCAAGTGTTCAGTATATGAAGCAGGACGTTACTATGTTTGCTGCAAGTACAGCCATCAATGGTTTCCCTGCACGCAGGTCTAGTTTTAACATTGTCTCCTTTGTTTGGAGATTTACTAACTTTTTAACTTCTCTGGATTTCTTGTCTGTCACCTGGGGGTGATAATAATACCTACCCTGGGGGATTTGCTGTGAGGATGAGAGTTTAAAGCAAAGTGAGAACTTCATATGGGTTGGGTGTTACTATTATTTAAAGAGTCCTACAGCCAAGCATCATGGAAACCACCCTGTGATCTTGCATGAAACTATGCTGGCATGCACTTGCACACACCTCTACTCCCACCCCAGCTTGGAAGCATGAATGGAGAGGACAGTTATTATAGAATGGACAGAAGTAGCTGTGCATTTCTTGTGAAGGCCCTTGAAACTCCCAATGAGAACTAGCATTCTACATGAGACTTTCCACAGAACTGTAAACCCTTGAGGTTTTTATTTGCTTGTCTGTGAGGTACAATTCTTATAACTGAAAATTAGCCACCTTAAAATGAATGATTGTGGGGCATTTAATACATTTTCAGTGTTGTAGAATCATGGCCTCTGTCTTAATTAGGGTTTCTATTGCTATGTTATATCATGGTCATGAACAACCTAGGAAGGAAACGGTTTATGTTAGCTTACAACTCTCATGTCAGACTCCATTGCTAAGAGAAGTCAGGACAGGAACTCAAAAAGGGTGAGAACCTGGAGGCAGGAACTGATGTAGAGGCTGTGAAGGGTGTTGCTCATTTGCTTGCTCCTCATGGCTTGTTCATCCTGCTTTCTCTTTTTCCTAGATCCTTTTAAAAAATATTTATTACTTCAGGTTACATCTCCATCACCGTGTTCTCTTTCCACCACTTCCAGTTCTGCCCTCCCACCCTCTAACCCCTATCCCTTCAATCACACTCCTCTGGAGTGGAGTGTCCCTACATATCAGTCCCCCAGCCCAGTTCAGCAGTCATATGAGGGCCAAGAGCCTCCACATACACTGGGGGCCTACAAGGCAGCCACTAGGGTAAAGTGTCTCATTGACAGGAAAAAAGTCTATCTTCATGATCCCTTTGGTGCATTGGTTGTAGTATAGTTATCCTGTACTATATGGCTAAAATCTGACTATAAGTGAATAGATGCTATGTGCATCCTTCTGGGTCTGGGTTAGCTCACTCAGGATGAGCTTCTCTAGTTCCATGCATTTGGCTGCAAATTGCATGATTTCATTGTTTCAGATGGCTGAGTAGTATTCCATTGTACAGATGTATCACAGTTTTTAATCCATGAGGGACATCTGGATTGTTTCCAGTTTCTAGCTATTACAAATAAGGCTTCTATGAACATAGATGAGGAAACTTCCTTGTGATTTGATGAGGAATCATTTGAATGTATACCCAGAAGTGCTATGGCTAGGTCCCGAGGCAGAGGAATTCCAAGTTTTCTAAGATATCACCAGACTGACTTCCACAGCGGTTGCACAAGCCTGTACTCCCACCAGCAATGGAGGAGAGTTCCCCTTTCTCCACAACCTAGCCAGAATGTGCTGTCATTTGAGCTTTTGATCTTAGCCATTCTGACAGGTGTGAGATGGAATCTCACAGTCATCTTGAGTTGCATTTCTCTGATGATTAAGGATGCTGAGCATTTCTTCAAGTGTCTCTCAGCCATTAGGAGTTCCTCCTTTGTGAATTCTCTGTTTAGCTCTGTTCCCCATTTTTTGATTGTATTATTTGGTTTCTTGGCATTTAATTTCTTTAGTTCTTTGTAAATTATGGATATTAGCCCTCTGTCAGATGTAGGGTTGGTGAAGATTTTTTCCCAATCTGTAGGTTGCCATTTTGTTCGAATGACAGTATCTTTTGCCTTACAGAAGCTTTTCAGTTTCATGAGGTCCCATTTATTGATTGTTGTTGGTCTTAGAGCCTGAGCTGTTGGTGTTCTTTTCAGGAAGTTGTCACCTGTGCCAATGAGTTCGAGGGTTTCCCCCCACTTTCTCTTCTAGTAGATTTAATGTGTCCGGCCTTATGTTAAGGTTTTTGATCCACTTGGACTTAAGTTTTGTACAAGGTGATAAGTATGGCTCTAATTTCATTCTTTTATATGTCTACATCCAGTTAGACCAGCACCATTTGTTGAAGATGCCGTCCTTTTTCCATTGTACAGTTTTGGCTTCTTTGTCAAAAATTAAGTGACCATAGGTGTGTGGGTTCATTTCTGGGTCTTCAATTCGATTCTATTGACCCACTGGTCTGTTTCTATACCAATACCATGCTGTTTTTATTACAATTGCTCAGTAGTACAGCTTGAAATCTGGGATGGTGATACCTCCAGATGTTTTTGTTTTTTATTGTACAGGATTGATTTAGCTGTTTTTTTTTTTTTTTTGTTATTCCATATGAAGTTGAAAATTGCTTTTCCCAGGTCTATAAAGAATTGTGTTGGTATTTTGATAGGAATTGCATTGAATCTCTATATTGCTTTTGGTAGGATGGCCATTTTTATTATGTTGACCTACCTATCCATGAGCATGGGAGGTCTTTCCACCTTCTGATGTCCTCTTCAATTTCTTTCTTCAAGGACTTGAAGTTCTTGTCATATAGGTCTTTCACTTGCTTGGTTAGAGTTACCCCCAGGTATTTTATATTGTTTGTGACTATTGTAAAGGATGTTGTTTCCCTAATTTCTTTCTCAGCCCATTTATTTTTATATAAAGAAGGGCTTCTGATTTTTTTAAATTAATTTTGTATCCAGCCACCTTGCTGAAGGTGTTTATCAGCTGTAAGTGTTCTCTGGTGGAATTTTTGGGGTCGCTTATGTATGCTATCATATCGTCTGCAAATAGGGATAATTTGACTTCTTCATTTCCAATTTGTATCCCCTTGATCTCCTTTAGCTGTCTTATTTCTCTAGAAAGAACTTCAAGTACTATGTTGAAGAGATATGTTGAAAGTGGACATCCTTGTCTTGTCCCTGAGTTTAGAGGAAATGCTTCAAGTTTCTCTCCATTTAATTTGATGTTGGCTATTGGCTTGCTGTATATCGTCTTTATTATTTCTAAGTATGGTCCTTGTATGCCTGTTCTCTCTGCTTTCTTATAGCACCCAGGACCACCAGCCCAGATCTAACATGCTCCATAGTGGCTTGGGCCTTCCTACATCCACCATCGAACAAAAAGAGCCCCAGAGGCTTATCCATAGACCAACTTGCCCATAGACCTCTTCCAAAATAACTCTAGATTGTGTGAGGTTGACATAAGAGTCTGCCAGCCCAATCTCTGAATTGATTACTCCTTTAGACTGGCTATGTCCAGAGCAAAGTGGGGCCTCCTTTGTTTCTCTATCACTCCTCTCATATTCCAGAATTCTTCCCATCCAAACCTTCTTTATCCAGACTCTCACTATCTTCTTTCCCCCTCTTTGGGTCTCTCTGTGTGTGTGTGTGTGTCTGTCTGTCTGTCTGTCTGTCTGTCTGTCTCTCTGTCTCTCTAACACACACTCTGTCTCTCTCTCTCACACACACACGCAAACACACACACACTCACACATACCTGTAGGAAGACATAGGTGTTAAAATTATGGAAAGGTACCAACTCCAATGATTGCACTGATAGAATGCAGGTTGAGATTGGTAGAGATTCTGCTTGCTCTGATATTCTGAGCACACCTGAAAAAGGCACACCACAGTGGCACCTGTCTTCTAGTGGCCCCGAGTACAATAGCCAACCTAAAAGACATGGTGATTAATTATAGCCTGAAAGAATCACAGTGCTTTTTTGTTATGTCCTCCATCTTTGGGCTCATAGTGGTTATGAGAAATTTGCTCCATATTAAGGCCTGTAGAATATTGCATAATAACCTTGGTAAACTCCATGATCTCAGAGACATCTACTCAATATTTGTGTCCATGAGCAAGAGGTACTATTAAGAAGTTTAATAAAAATAGTTTATATGTACTGGACATTTTCTGTGTGTGAAGCACTGTGCAAAATACCATATATGAGTTATAGAAGCATCATTGCAATGGCTGCAGCAATATGTATTGTTAGTAAATACTTTTTGTAGGGGAGAAACTAAGTAAAAAACAGGTAACTGACCTATTCAAGACCATAGAGTGAGCAAATGACTAAACCATGGGATTTTGGTATTTGAGACCTAGTCTGGCTGGCCTG
Organism: Lophiomys imhausi; assembly: GCA_907164525.1. Lineage (NCBI taxonomy): Eukaryota > Metazoa > Chordata > Mammalia > Rodentia > Muridae > Lophiomys > Lophiomys imhausi. The sequence continues at coordinate 597,947 of CAJQZJ010035412.1, read as the reverse complement.
GAACTCTGTCTAGACCAGACTGGTCTAAAACTCACAGCGATCTGTCTGCCTCTTCATCCTACGTGCTGGAAAATCATGGGAATTTACAATGCTGAGTAATACTTTGTACTATTATCCCCACAGCAGATAATAGAACAAAGAAACATACACCATAGCTCCGTCAACTCATCTCCTAGCCGCTAGCTCTAGTTCATAAGCTTTGTGACATGGGAAGAACTCCTACCTCTCAGACACAGTTTCTTCATCTGAGTAGATGAGGCAGTTTTCCTGAGGCATCTCCCTCAGATTTGTAAGTAGAAGATATGAAGCGATGCAGAGAAAGAGTTTGCAAAAATGTGAAGTGCTGTCACAAAGTATGATATGATTAATGGTTTGCTGGGATTGTGTGGGCCAACCAGTTGCATGCTAAAAAAAAAAAAAACTAGACCTAATGCTACCTACCTATAGACTTGGAACACTGTACACTCTGCTGCCTAAATCAAACACTAGGCAAGTCATTGCTATTTCTCCACTCCGTGGATGTGCTAACCTTTATGCACCAGCTTCTCTTAAGTCCATACTTGCATTATTAAGATACAGCTGGAATAACTATAGGAAAACCTGCAGCCTTCAGGATATCAGGGAGCCAGGGAAAACGAGGGTGCATCTTAAAAGATGTCTCCAGATAGTTCCACTTTTTTAGGGAAAAAAATTATATCCTACCTATTATAGAGGTTGCTCTGCCGATGAAGTGAAGATGAGACATCTGAAAATGCCTTACACAGTGTCTACCTCACAGTGTGTGCTCAAATGATGAAGGTTCTTTGGTGAGTTAGTTTGTTATTCACGAAGGGTGGACTACACGCAGCGGGACAAAGAGGCTGCAGTAGTGGGGAGGCAGATGTTTTGGGAGGTTGAGAGTCTTCAACTACATAGGGCTTGAAATTTATTGATTCCTTGAAATATAGGCAAGATTTTGAAACACAGCTGCCTCTATTTGCACAGGAAAGATTTATGCTTGAGTCATTGCCTGACCTTCCTATGCAGGCTATTTCTGTTTTACAGAAATGTTGGGAAGGGGTGGGCCAGAAGCTCTGTTAAAGGCCTTTCTGTTCTTACACAATTCACCTCCTTGGCTTGCAAATGATTTAGCAACCAAGCAGACAGGATTCTCTAAGTAAGGAATAACTTGTAGTATCTTTAGCATACACATGCAACAAGGGAGCATAAAAGAACAGGTATCATTGGAGAGCAGCAGTGCTCTCAGTCCAGGTAATGTTCTTTTAAAAAAATGAAGTATTTCCAGAAATTATGTGTTCTATGTGCTAACTGCCACTAGTAGAATAATGCATAGGCATTAAAAGTAAGCAAGGTCCACCTCCATTCTCCCTCCATTGCAGAGTAAACAATATTGACAACCTTTCTTTGAATCTTCTCATGACCTTCTCTGTGTACACACAAATATATACAGGCATGTATCAGATACATCTGGAGGGGACGCTGCAATTTGTTCTAGGATGGGATTACGGTGTGTATGCTTCTGATTCTAAACAGTGTATCACTCTCTCACTAGAACACACATAGATGCAGATCTGGTTTATTCTTTTTAACAGATACACATTAGTCCATACTATGAAGTACCAGGATTCATTTAACCATTCATTAATTTTTAACAATAATATGGGAAGTAGGAAGATAAGGACAAGTTAACAACAATGACAACAACAACCACAAACCAAAGAACAACAATGTGCTTTACTAAAGGAGTTTATTTTGTAAAACTCTTACTCGAAAGTATGATTAGATATCAAGAACACAGAAGGGATATTGAGTATGTAATAACATTTCTTGCATGGGTATGGAGAGATGAGTTGATTGCAGAAGTGGTTGTCACACAATATGAAGACCTAAGTTTGTATCCCCAGCGCCCATGTGCAAGATGGGTGTGGCATTCAGTGCTTGCATTTCCAGCACTGGGTGAGATGGAGACAAGAGGATCCATAGGGTTTACTGTCCAGCCAGTATATCCAAATCCGTGAACTTCCAGTTCATTGAAAGACCTTGCCTCAAAAGAGAGGGTAGAAAGAGAGCCAGTGGGATGGTTCAGCAGTTCAAGGTAATAACCTCTGACTTGCACATGTTATGCTGTGTCACATGTGCCCATCACCCACAAATATGATGATGATGAATGGTGATAATGAATAGTAGTAGTAATAATAATAATAATAATAATAATAACAATAATAAATTTTAAACCAAGATATAGTGAGGTAGATTTCTGATATAAATTTTTGGCCTCCACGTACACATACACACATACATAAACATGAACATGTACACATACATACACTACCCACAGCATTTTTAAAGATTGTGTGAAAAGATTAAAGTGTTAATTTATAATCTTAGTTATTAAACATTTTTATCACATACTACTTCCTGGATATATAAAAGCAGAATCAAGGTACTTTGTCATATTTATTATACTTTAAGGTTTTGTTTTCTTGCAGTGCTAGGGATCAAACCCACAGTCTTATACTTGCTAGCCAAGTGTACTCCAAGAGAACAAGATGTTTTATGCCTTTTACAGCACTTTTACAACCAATTCTATTCTTATCATAGCTTTGTACAATAAGAATTTTTCTTTTTATTTGACAACAGGGAGAATTAGGTATGGAGAGGTAAAGACTTTGTTCAAAGTTACACGTTGCCTATATAATTAACAACAGAAATAATTTGTGTTGAGTTTGCAATTCAGTATTAAGTATTCCCCCCTCCCTGGACCAGTGAAGAAAGTATAACATGAGATACCAACCAGTTCCATTTCTCATTAGGTATTTGTTTGGATCTCACTTGACTTAATTTCTCTTTTATTCTAGGCATCTGGATCCATGCATCTTTCCATGACTGATTTAGCACCGTCTGAGCACCAATAATGTGCTAAGCACTCTAAAACTCTAAATGTGTTGGTGCACAATCTAAAACAGCTATTGCTGTTGGAAGGTAGAAAAGCCTACAAGAACAGTTCTCCTCTCTAAGGTTTTTTTTTCTCTATTTTCCCTTAAGATGACTCCAAGGGAATTTCTTGACAGATAGGAATATGCAGTAACTGGTCTCTGAGGAGTTCTGCAAATATGACCTCATAGTTTGTCTACTTGCTTTCGAAGATGAATGCAGCCATTTGTTTTCTTTTCCAGAACAGCAAGTACAAACCAGTTTTCTCTTCTGGTGAGTCAAAACTGCTACTCCCTCAACGTGGAATGAGTCAAAGTATTTTATAATGGTCTCTATGACCCTAAACATTTTCTCTTTCAGTTGAAATATCCTCTTTAGAGGAGTAACATCTTATTTCCTTCCTGCCAGAAACATCTTGTTAGTCACCTGCCATATTGGCGGTGCTCTCTGTATATCTTCCTAATCATTCTTCTGCCACAGGCCTTACCATTTTAAACAGCCATATCAAGGTCCCTGTAGATCTCTCTGCTTTCTTCCCTGTCCTCTAGCTCACCCTATCCATCTCAGAAGACATATTTCTAAGAGAAAGTTCTAGTCATGTCATGTCCCTAGTGAAAATTAAAGATTGTCCCTTTGCTAATTAATCTGTTTATCAGCAGGCTTCCAATCATCAGGGAAACTCTTTATTCAGGTAATATAAAAATGTGCTGAAGAGCCTAAAATGTTGATCAGAGGAAAGTAGATAAGCTACACAAATTGTAGATAGACCCCAGTTGTAATAAAAATAGTCCAAAGTCTCCCTACCTTCTCACCTCCTTACTACTAAAACAAGCTTTAGGTTTATGACACAGCCTAAAGATCTCCCCCAAAACTCCTTAGTTTGGCATTCGAGGTTATCTTAACCTAGATTTACCCATCTGATTCTCTCTCAAAAGACCCTTTGCTTCAGGAGTTCGATCTTCTGTCTCCTCGACACAACTGGATCACTTCCCATTCCCTTGCTTTTGTCTACGCCATGTCCCAACCCTAAAATTCCCAATCCTGTTTTTTTCTTTCTATCTGACTTGTAGTCATTCTTCAAAGGCTAGATCTAGCCTTACTTCACAAAGCCCTTGTGGTTTCCTTGTTTCACACTCTACTTCCCTTATCTCACAGGGATCTGCTTCCTGGCTTATGTGTTTTCTGTAGCTTGTCCATTTTCATCTACTTTACATTTAGGACAATTCCTTTTCTTCATCACAGACATGTCTATTCAAATCCTTTGTTCATGTAAAGTCAGAATATTTGTTTATGTTGATGTTTTTGAGTTGTAGGAGTTATTTGAATATTATAGATATTAACTCCTTGTCAGTCACATAGTTTGCAGATATCTTCTCTTACTCTGTGGGCTGCCTTTTAGGTCTTGATTATTTCCTTTGTTGATATCAACATTTGAGTAAATCTCATTTAGTTTTGTTTCTTAGCATGGTTTTAATGTCCTGTCTTCCAAATGAGATTCAAAGTTTTCTCACACTAGAGATAGTCTTTAATTTCTTTAATGTTTTCTGTTGTGCAAACCTCTCATCTGCCAGGCACATCATAATGGCTCGTAAATGTGTGCTGACTAAGCAATTGAATCCTGACAACCCATTACCAGTCATGAGTGCCTTGGAAAAATTCTTCTGCTCACTGGGAACTTAAAGGGGAGTCCTTCAAAATTGGTCCCAAATACAGAAGTGGATTGTAAGACTGAATACAAAACCTGAGTCTATCAGGAAGCAGCTGTTTTGTGACTACAGGTGGGAAAACTGTACCAGGTATTGGGTAATATTAGTTTATACCGCCACTAATCTATTAGCTGCCTGGATAGCGGAAACTCGTGCTGGAATAACGGAGCAGAGATATGAAAACCCAAAGGAAACACTTTGATAGTTTGCTTACTGAAAGTTGTGTGAATGTGTGTGTGTGTGTGTGTGTGTGTGTGTGTGTGTGTGTGTGTATACACATGCTTGAGTGCAAAGGGAGAGGTTGCAAGATATAATAAATTGATTTTGTGACTAGGAAGATAATTAGATGTTTGTATTATTTCCAACAGCAACCATTACTCCACATAAAATGTTGCATCACAAATGTGACCAGTATTTGCTAAACCCTTTCATGGTGTCTGTTCATTACTCATATATATCACTTGTCCAACATCAGTTTTCAGTCCATAGAAATTCTTCAGTATATACTTGTATAATGAAGAAAGAAAGAAAGAAAGAAAGAAAGAAAGGAAGGAAGGAAGGAAGGAAGGAAGGAAGGAAGGAAGGAAGGAAGGAAGGAAGGAAGGAAGGGAGGGAGGGAGGGAGGAAGGAAGGAAGGGAGGGAGGGAGGGAAAGGGAGACAAAAGTAAGTGGGAGTGCTCATGAAATGATTAAATCATCTGCTCTTTGAAATTTTAGAGATAAATGGGATTTTCAAACTTGAAAATCTACCCCATCCCTTCCATCACACTCCTCCAGAGTGGAGTATCCCTACATATCAGTCCCCCACCCCAGTTCAGCACTCATATGAGGGCCAAGAGCCTCCTCATACACTGGGGGCCTACAAGGCAGTACCACTAGGGCAAAGTGTCTCATTGACAGGTAACAAAGTCTATTTTCCTGTTCCCTTTGGTGCATTGTCTGTAGTAATGTTATTCTGTACTATATGGCTAAAATCTAATTATAAGTGAATAGATGCCATGTGCATCCTTCTGAGTCTGGGTTAGCTCACTCAGGATGAGCTTCTCTAGTTCCATCCATTTGGCTGCAAATTGAATGATTTTGTTGTTTCTGATGGCTGAGTAGTATTCCATTGTGTAGATGTACCACTGTTTTTTTTTTTTTTTTTTTTAATCCATTCCTCGGTTGAGGGATATCTGGGTTGTTTCCAGTTTCTAGCTATTACAAATAAGGCTGCTATGAACATACATGAGGAAATGTCCTTGTTGTTTGGTGAGGAATCATTTGGATGTATACCCAGAAGTGGTATGGCTGGTTCTTCAGGTAGAAGATATTGCCAAATTGATTTCCATAGTGGTTGTACAAGCTTGCACTCCCTCCACTAATAGATGAGTGTTCCCCTTTCTCCACACCCTCACCACTAATAGATGAGTGTTCCCCTTTCTCCACACCCTCACCA
>CAJQZJ010035412.1:579384-591859 GCA_907164525.1 Lophiomys imhausi | reverse complement strand
CCTCACCACTAATAGATGAGTGTTCCCCTTTCTCCACACCCTCACCAGCATGTGCTTTCATTTGAGTTTTTGATCTTAGCCATTCTGACAGGTATGAGATGGAACCTCAGAGGCATCTTGAGTTGCATTTCTCTGATGATTTAAGGATGCTGAGCATTTCTTCAAGTGTCTCTCAGCCATTAGGAATTCCTCCTTTGTGAATTCTCTTTAGCTCTGTTCCCCATTTTTTGATTGGATTATTTGGTTTCTTGGCATTTAATTTCTTTAGTTCTTTGTAAATTTTGGATATTAGCCCTTGGTCAGATATGGGGTTGGTGAAGATCTTTTCCCAATCTGTAGGTTGCTGTTTTGTTCAAATGACAGTGTCTTTTGCCTTACAGAAGCTTTTCAGTTTCATAAGGTCCCATTTATTGATTGTTGGCCTTAGAGCCTGAGCTGTTGGTGTTCTGTTCAAGAAATTGTCACCTGTGCCTATGAGTTCGAGGGTTTTCCCCACTTTCTCTTCTATTAAGTTTAGTGTGTCCAGTATTATGTTAAGGTCTTTGATCCACTTGGACTTCAGTTTTGTGCAAGGTGGTAATTATGGGTCTAATTTCATTCTTTTACATGTGGACATCCAGTTGGACCAGCACCATTTGTTGAAGATGTTGCTACTTTATTTTAAAATTGGTGTTGCTTTGGAGACAGGTAGAACTGAACATTGTAAACCCAGCAAACACAGTGACTCCTGTGTTTATCTGGAAGAATTCTCAAGGGAAATTAGAATATTTTGACACAAATGAAAATATAATATAACAAAATTTGTGGAATTTAGTAAAAGCAGTGCTAAAAATATTATTAGCAGAGGCAGTTAATTAAGCAAAAAGAATGTTCTTTACTCAAAACCCAAATTTCTCTCTTATAGAATTAATTAAAAATGAGAAAACTGCATTCACATCTTGAAGAAAAAAAAGACAAGAAATATTAAACCAGAGATCAACAAAACCGAGTTGAATCTTTGAAAAGATCAACACAATCATTTAACTTTTAGATACATTGACCATAAAAGGGTGTCTCACAAAGGAAAAATCAGAGATGAAAGGGAATGTTACTAACAATGTTGCAGAAATAAAAATGATTGTAAGACAGTACAACAGACAACTTCATGACAAGTTTCATAACTTATATGAAATGTAAAAATATCCTAGAGATGATGAGCATTGAAGAGTCTCCATTTGGAGATAGCTGTATTAGTGGGAATTGTCTCTGAGCAAGAGAAATCCCTTGCTTCACCTATAGACAGACTGCTGTCCAAAAAGGACAAAACTTGGAAGCAGGTAAGTTGACAGCCTAGCTCTCCCAAGACAGGGTAGGCAAGTCCTTCATAATTCCTGCTTTACAATTAATGTCTGTTAGAGATACTGGGACAAAAATCTGAAGATAGATGTTCCAGTGTTATAGAGAGAAATTGAGGACTGTCCAGGCAGCCAGTTGTCTGACATTTCTTACTTTTGGAAGCTGCTGGGTCTGCACTTCCTGTTTATTCAGATATATTCATCCTTCTCAGGTCTCTGGTATGGTTGAAGACTAGATAGTTATAGTCTCACAGTTAAGTTTTAAGTTGTTTAGGAATTAAAATGATGTTCTAGGTCTAAGAAGATTTTTTTAATATAATTTATTTTTTATTTCTTCAAGTTACATCTCAATCACAATCCCCTTCCTACTCCCCCCTCCAGTCCCACCCTCCCACTCTCTTCCCCCTCAACTGCCCTACCTCTCACCCCCCCTTTTTTAAGTTTAAGTTATATCTTTCCCCCCCCAACAGTTCCCCCTTTCAGTCCAACAAATGGTTCTTTCTCTTATAACAATAAATACAATACAAGTTGATAATACAAGTTAGGATGGAAATTGTGTTAGGTATAGAACTTTAAACTCATTGAGATAGATAGCAAAGAGAATATTATTAACAGTTGCCAAATATGTATGGACTGGACATTGGGAATGTATGTTATACATTGTAATTTTCATAATTGTGGCCTAATTGTTCTTATTCTTTTGTATTGTTTTTATTGTTATATGAAAAAGAGCCTTTTATTGGATTAAAAGGGGGAGCTGTTGGGGTAAAAAGACATACTTTAAATTAAGAAAGAAAACAAAGCAAATAGGAGGGTGAGGGGAAAGAGGGTAAGAGGGTGGGACTGGAGGGGAGGAAGGAGGGGAATATGATTGTGATGTAACTTGAAGAAATAAATAGATGTTAAAATAAGACAATATTAATATAAAAATATGTTATAAAAATATCCTAGAGATATGCAACCTATGAATAGATTGGAACAGTGGCCCAGATACATCAGTGAATAAAAGCCCAGGATCCAGTGTCTTTACATCCTGATCGTATCTCCCTCCAGCCTCTCTACCTGGTTCCACCCTCTTCCCCCTTTTCCTTCTCATCTGGCATCCCTGGTGTAGTCTGGTTGGTCCTGTTGCCTCCTGGACCTCTCCGGGAATGTGGGTAGAGCCCTGGGCCAGAGCCTGGAAGTTCCTGGAGATAGGCAGTCCTCCTTAGGATGCTGGGCAGGGTCTGCAGATTGGAGACTGAATCTCGGGGAATAGAGATCCAGCAATTCACCTCTGCTAGCTCTATCTCAGATGGACCCACAGGTGGAGAATTGGAGTTCATTCAGTGTGCCCCCTGATATCAAACTAAGACACTGTGAGAGAACTACAGACCAATATCCCTTATGAATATTGTTGTAGCTGGCCTCAACAGAATATTAGCAAGCAAAGTTAAATAGCATATAAACAGATTAAGTGCTATATTCAAAAGAAAATTCCTTCTTGGGATGCAAGGGTAGTAGAACATAATAAGAAATCAATTAATATAACATTGTTGGCTAGTTTTAGGTCAACTTGATACAAACCATAGTCAGATGAGAGAAGGGAATCACAATTGAGCAAATGTCTCTGTAAGATTGGGCTGTAGGCAAACCTGGGCTGATCATCTTGGATTCTTTTATGAGAAAGCAGGCTGAGTAAGGCATGGGGAGCAAGCCTGTAAACATGGCCATTGTATCAGCTCCTACCTCCAGGTTCCTGCCCTTCCTTCAGTGATGGGCTATGATTCAGAGGTTAAGCCCACAGCTTGCTTTTGGTAATGGTGTTTTATCTCAGCAATAGTAAGCCTGACTAAGACATCTAGCTACATTAAAAAAACCAAAGGCATAATATCACCAGATCATCTCAACTGAAAAGGATTTTAAACACATCAACATTATTTAATGATAATAAAAATACTCAGGAAAATAGAAACAGAGAAACTCTTCAACTCATTATAAGAATGTGAGTAAAAAACTCAGTTTACACATAGCTTAATCTTTTATGTTAAAAGCACAGATGCTGTGAAATGCCCAAGCAATAATAATTTGGCAAAAGTACCGAGCATAAAATCACATAAAAGTTCTTTTTTTTTTTTTTTATACATTGGCCAGTTGACAACAAATTACAGTGAGCGCAATAAGTATTTTTGCACTCTGCCATGGTATTGTGACCATAATTGGCAATGAGGTCTATCTCCAAATGCTTCAAGAAAGAATAAACCTTGAAACCAAAACTTTACAATGCAATTGTAGCTGTAAAGATGGCTCAGCAATTTAGAGCACTGGCTGCTCTGCCAGCGGACCTGGGTTCTATTCTCAGCACCCACAACATGATTTACAACCATCTGTAACTTCAGTTTCAAGTAATAACATCCTCTTCTGGCTTGTCATGTGGTACACAGACATACATTCAGCAAAATACCCATACACATAAAATAAAATTATTTTAAAAATTAAAAAATATGTCTAATATCATCCAACAGCTGTACTCTTGGATAGATAGCATCCTAAAATTCAAAGTATGAATTTCAATAGGTATTTATATATCCATGTTCGCTGCAGCATTATTCACAGTAGTCAAAAATTAGCCTGAACTCTAGTCTGTAAACACGTGAATGAATTAAAAATGTGTAAAAGGTGCACACCCTCAGTCTTAGCAGAGGTACATAGACCTTTGTGAGTTTTGGGTCAGCCAGAGCTCATAGTGACACTACATTTCAAAATAAATAAATGATCAATTTAATAATTAATACATTATGTGTTATACAATATAATAGATGTGTTTTACAAGGAAACAAATTCCTTAAGGCAGTATGCAAGCACAGAAGGGACACATACTACATGATTCTATTTATAAAAAGTAGTTTTAGAAATCATATTCATGAAGTAGAAAATAGAATGATGGCTGCCAGAAGCTGGGATAGGAGAGGATAGTGGAATGATGTAATTGACAAAGAGTTTCAGTTGGGTAAGATTTAAGTGTTCTAGAGGTAGATGGTGGTGTGATTGTATGGCAATGTGACTATATTTAATGCCATAGAATTACATACTTGGAAGTGATTGAAATGGTAAATTCATTTTGTGTATATTTTATGACAATAAGCAAATGATTGCTAGATATTTAGGTTATAAGTTGGATATACAAGGAAAGTAATAATTTAATAAAGACATTTTAGAGTAAAATTATGTTTCATGGTAAAAGTAAACCATATGTTAATACATACATTAATAAAACTGCATGGGGGTAAACAGTGAGATAGCTCAGCCTTATGAGTTGAATTCAGTTCCTAGAAACCATAAAAGGTGGATGAGGTAGCTCACATCTGTAGACCATATCTATGGTCCAGTGAGTTAAGAAGCAGAGACAGGAAAATCATCCAGAAGCTCACACACCAGCTATCCTGGGGTGCGGAGAAACAGAAGCAATGAGATGCCTGCTTCTCAAGGTGGAAAGAGAAAATCTACTCCTGAAATTTGTCCTCTGACCTTACATGTTCCACCTCTACACAATAATAATAACAAATTAGTTGATTTTAAGTAATTAATTTAAACTTTCAAAAAGTTCCATTGGTGATGAGCATATTAAAAATATGAGCACTTTGTAATCATTTGTGGTGGTCTAAACATTTTTAACTACTATACCATTTAATCGACACAACAACCTGTGGAGAAGCTGCTATTATTGTACCATTTTAGACATGAGGAAAGCAGGGACCAGGAACTCTCTTCCTTTAAGCAGATAACAGACATTTAACAATGAGAAACCTAAAGGCCTTGTAAGCTCTCCAACTTTACATGTATTATAAGGAAGAGATGGAAAGGAAACAAATTTTCATGCCCAAGCCCTAGGGAAAACAGGTTTTTTTTATTATTTGTTTTGTTTCTTACGTTTGGCAACTGAAATGGCAGATATGTCTTATGCCATAATTCTTCAAAGGAGACAGGATCTGTGACAGATTGTAGAAGGCAGAGAAAGGGCTACAGTTGTAAGACTTCATCTGGACCCTGCCCAGTTTCTAGGATTTGGATAAGGAAAAGTGAAAGGTTCTCTGGACATTAAATAAATAAATACGTACATAGGCAGTTTCAGAGTACTTTCAAAATCTGCCATGAACTTGAGTCCTAGAATTTTTGCTCCAAATGGACAATTAGACAGGAACCCTTCTAGGTATGTTGGAGAAGAAGGGGAAGGAAGAAGAGAAAGAGGAAGAAGAGAAGAGAGGGAGCAGGAGAAGAGGAAGAAGAAGAAAGGATTAAAGATGTTGCCTACAGAATAATTGAGTTTAGCTATTAAGTAGTATACCAAAGCTCCATAATATTTCTGGAAAAAGCTCCCTTTTAATATGTATGCTTTTACTTCTGCGTAGCCTTAAGAATATGGGATACACATGGTCCATGAAGCAGTTAGTGAAGACCACTCTCTGAGTTCAGGAGAGCAGCAGTTCCCTTTTGGAGATGTAGCAACTTAGCTGCACTCAGAAGCATTCATTCAGTTCTCCAATCCATAGCAAACTGAGGCCATTCTGAGGGACTGAATCACAGCTGTCCAGCTATGCTTGCCCAGAGGCCTGGCTTAATGGTGCTCTATAACCTCTTTCGCACCTTCATCACCTGTAGATTGCCCTCTAGTGTATCCCCTCAGGATTTGGAGACAGTGAAGCTTGAACAAGTTGCACAAGAGGCGAAGGTTAGGAGAAGGTCCCTTTTGTCACATCTTCCTTAAAAATTCCTTGCCATTTTTCCCACTTCTCTGAAAAGACTGAAAAAGAAAAGATGTAGAAAATGTGTGAGAAGAGCTCACTTAGTTCAATCTAACAATCGCTTAAGATGAAACACTTCCCATACTATTGATTATTTCCCAAACTATTTCATATAATTTTATATGACAATTAGAGTGGCTGCATAGATGAATGGTTATCAGATGGATGGGGGAATAGTGGATGTGTGGATCATAGATGAATGGATGGATAGTTGCTGGATGATATATGGCCGGAAAGATGTTAAATGGGTGGGTGGGTGGATGGATGAGAAAGCGGATGAATAGCTAGACTGTGAAAAATTAGAAAAACATACATACACACACAAATCTGCTCATTTCCCAGTCATGTTTGAAGGTAAGAGTAAGATATACATTTCTGAAACCATCATGAAGCACTTCTGGGTCGTTTTTATTTACTGTCATTAGGTTTAAAATATTCCCAACAATGGTACAAATAATGAACCCTACCTTAGCATAGATAAGTTTAAGTGACATTCATTTTCACTGTGAAAGTTCATACAGAATCTAGATTTAAAAATGAAACAAGAACATGGAAATAGAAAGAAGACTGGGAAAAGGAGGAAGACCAATGGGACAGAGATGTTTTGACAAGGAGAACGAATACTGTTAAAGTACTTTTTTATGTATATGCATGAAGATGTCATAATGAAAACCATCATTTTGTACAATTAACATGCTAATTAAAGTATTTTACTCCTTTGCATATACACACAATGCACACAAATTGGTTGCCTATTGTGAGACATCTGTCTGCGTTGCTCCTATGCATGGGGTGCTCCCAGTCTCTGTGAAAAAATAGGTCTGTATAACAGGGAGCCAGGATGAGATGAATACTAAACTGGAAGCAGGTGGAAAGACTTAGAGGAATTTAGAGCAGCATGAAGAGCTACCTGAAAGGGTCAAAAAAGGTATCATACAAAAGACAGAGTTGCTAGGAATGCCTGGAATCTGACTCAAGAAAAGTGGGGTTTCTCTAGCAAAGACAACTAGTGAATAAAAAACAGAAGAACAACACAACAAATCATGACCATTTCTGCTTGATGCTGAACTATAATCACACTTAGTTATTGCAGTGACTATATGTGAATGGCTAAAATAGTTCTGATTTCCCAACAACTGTTGGGCCCAGCTTTTACTTTCATGGGTTTTGATTGCATATTTCTTTCGTTTTGCCTCCCTTACAATTGGTATCATCATCTTTACTACCTTGATTGGACATATGAGACATGGTTAGAACATTCTCTTATTTAAGGATTAAAATCTCAATTTCAGCTTTGGCTCTTTCCGTGTCTCTCAAATGCAAGAATATTTACTCATTTAAAGATATATAGATTATTAAGCATGGGGGCACATGGCTGTGATCCAGGCCCTCAAGAGGTAGAGGTGGGAGGATTGTGAGAAAGCCTGGGCTACACTGGGACTCTGATTCAAGAACAACACAAAGGGAGAACAACAACAAAATGATCTAGAGTTGAATTCAGGCCATCTGTGATGGATAGAGCACCAAACACAAATGTTTGTATTAGCCTCCAACTAAAACAACTTTTTTCTTCAATTGTGAATCAACAAACTACAGTGGCATTAGTAATTATTTTGGCTTTCTAATTAATAGAAATCATTGATGTCTTGGGTTACATGTTTGTGTGATTACTATTTCAAAATTATGGCAGTTATGAGACCTGTCATTCTTAATTGATTAATGTGTTAATAAAGCACATATATTATTATAATCAAATGTTTCAATAAGACATTTCAATATTACTGCTTTTCTTGAAAAGCTTCTGTAAGGTAAAGGACACTGTCATTCGAACAAAACGGCAGCCTACAGACTGGGAGAAAATCTTCACCAACCCCACATCTGACAGAGGGCTAATATCCAAAATCTACAAAGAACTCAAGAAATTAAATGCCAATAAACCAAATAATCCAATCAAAAAATGGGGGACAGAGCTAAATAGAGAATTCACAAAGGAGGAATCCCTAATGGCTGAGAGACACTTGAAGAAATGCTCAACATCCTTAATCATCAGAGAAATGCAACTCAAGACGACTCTGAGATTCCATCTCACACCTGTCAGAATGGCTAAGATCAAAAACTCAAATGACAGCACATGATGGCGAGGGTGTGGAGAAAGGGGTACCCTACTCCATTGCTGGTGGGAATGCAGGCTTGTGCAACCACTATGGAGGTCAGTCTGGCGATATCTTAAAAAACTTGGAATAGCTCTGCCTCAGGACCCAGCCATACTACTTCTGGGTATACACCCAAATGCCTCTTCACGGAATCATAAAGAAGTTTCCTCATCTATGTTTATAGCAACCTTATTTGTAATAGCTAGAAACTGGAAACAACCCAGATGTCCCTCAACCGAAGAATGGGTCAAAAAACTGTGGTACATCTATACAATGGAATATTATTCAGCTATCAGGAACAATGAAATTATGCAATTTGCAGCCAAATGGATGGAACTAGAAAAGCTCATCCTGAGTGAGCTAACCCAGACTCAGAAGGACACATATGTCATCTATTCACTTATAGTAGGATTTTAGCTATATAGTAGAAGGTATCGACACTACAACTAACACACCAAAGGGAACTTGGACATAGACTTCTTATTTTTAATTTTAATTTTTATTCTTTATTTATTTTTTATATATTAGTTATATTTTTTCTATTTTTTAGTCTTTTTTATCTATTGTATGCTTATTGGTTTGTTTGTTTAGTAGTTCTCTCTCCTGGGCAATGAGACACTTTTCACTGATGGTACTGCCTCGTAGACCCCCAATGAATGAGGAGGCTCTTGGCCCTCATACGACTTCTCAACTGAGATGAGGGACTGTTATATAAGGACACTCCACCCCAGAGAAATGGGATGGAAGGGTTAGGAGGCAAAGAAAAAAAATGAAATGTGATGTTTCGGCCTTTTACTACTAATTGTCATAAACTGTTTAGGATAATTAAGAAATGCAAACTAATGGTTATGCAAGCCAGTCATTCTGTTAGGTACTATGACAGCCTATTATAGTTACTTTCGAAGCTAATCAGAAATAAACCGGCAAGAGACAAGCAACATCTGCTTACCCTAATATAAGAGATAGATAGGGCCTCTTCAAAAACCTCAAGAGATCTGCAGAATATGGCATTCAAAGATGTTTTTGTAACTTTAGATTTTTTTATATCAAGACATATCAACTCCTGACAGCACCCCCTATTCTCCTCCAAGTAGAAGATGAGCATCGAAGAATCTCCAGTGGGAGATGATTGAATTAGTCGCAAGCCTATCTCTTGGTAGGAAAAGCCCCTTGCTCCAACTGTAGACAGACTTCTGTCCAAAAAGGACAAAACCTGGAAGCAGGTAAGTCGACAGCCTAGCTCTGCCAAGACAGGGTAGGTAAGTCCTTCATAACCCCTGCTCTACAATCAATGTCTGTCAGAGAAACGGGGCCAAATGACTGAAGATCGATGCTGTAATGCATGGAGAGAAAATGGGAACTGTCCAGGCAGCCACAGGTATGTCATTTCTTAGTTTGGGAAGCTGCAGGCCCTGTACTTCCTATTTCTCTTAAACCGATATGTACAATTTTATTCATTATAAGACACATGGTTTAGTGCCCTCAAGGTGGTTCAGCAGGTGAAGGTGCTTGATAGGCAGACCTAGGGATGACACTTCAATCTCCTGAACCCACATCAAGGTAGAAAGAGAACTGACTGCACAAAATTGTCCTCTGATCTTTAGATGTAGGTCATGACCTACTGCCTCACTCTGCTGCCACATGTATACATGTATACACACACACACTACCACACAAGTAAATAATGAATGAATTAATGAAATCATTGTTTTGAGAGGTGTGTAGAGGCTGTAGTAGAGTTCGCTAGGGGTCCATAACATGGACGTGGGTAAATGGTCCTACTTTATATTTTGTTTTCATCCTAGAAACTAAGCAATACATTTCTGTTTGGCCGCTGTGCTGGCAACTTTATTTGAGAAACATTCCCAAGCTTGTAAACATTTAGATCAGTGTTTCTGAAGATCGTTAAATCTAGGTTGTATTTGTGTAACTACATGCAAAAAACAAAAAAAAAGAACATTATGTGAACAACTGTTTTTGTTGTTGTTGTTGTTTGGTTGTTTGTTTTTAAACCACATCTGGCTCTTTAGGGCACCGGACTTCTTGATGGTGCAAGATAATCTATTTAGTGTCCTACTTGCAGCTACTGCTCCTGTTATTTGTGGACATGGTCAGAAATTGAGGTTTGGATAACTATAGTATTGCATTTAACCATTCTTTTTCCCAGGATGGCTCTGTGAACAACCTGTTTGTGAGTATCAAATACAGATAATATAAAACAAAGGGAAGACTGCCCAGTGCTGAGCAGAGACTCAGCAGGCGCTTACAGACACTTGTTAGGAAAGAAAGAGGCATGGAAGACATGTAAATTTCATCTGACAGGGGCAATTTCGCTCCATTTCCCTTCCTGCTGATTACTGAGGCGAAAGGAAAAGCGGAGAATTGGCTCAATTGTGAAGGACATGAAGTAATTTGGTTCAGCTCCCTAGTAACTCAGGCCCTAATGAGGTAGGTTCTTAATGAGCCAGATCTTCCTCCTTGTCCTCTTCTTAAAGGCCTCTTCATGGGCTCATTGTTGGTTTGTCTCCCATGCTCTGCTCTTGTCTTTCTTCCCTCATTACTACCCTGCATGAAAGTACACTTGTGTGAGTGGACACACGTGAGCAAAGGACTCATACTGAGAACTTGAGACATGCTGTACATACATACAAGCGCCGCTGTGACTTGATTTATTATCACCAGGTTTCTCGATATGTTGGTCCTGGAACATCCCAATTTTAAATAGTGAGAGTGTGGTAGAACGCAGAGGTTTGCGTCCTGCCTCTGTACACACAGAGGCCAAATCCGTACACTCTTCTTAAGTAGAGCCTTTATACGTTGGTGCCACACAGATCTCTGACGAGTCAAACCTTCACACCCAACTTCTACCCCTAGGACATTTGTGATAAGTGGGGAAACATACATTTATATATTTCCGACCCTTTAACTGAAACCAGAGAGGTGCTACTAGGAGAAGTGAATGTGTCTATGGGGGATATGCATTCCTAAATATATTTTGCCTACTTCCCCCTTCTCACATTCCTAGAAATGTAAAACTCAGTTAAGGATTGGCATGGTAGCCCATGCCTTTAATTCCAGCACACAGAAGGCAGAAATTGAAGGTAAATCTCTGTGAATTCAAGGCCAGCTTGGTCCATAGTTTCTCCCCAGGCTAACCAGGCTATGTATTAAAACCTGTATTTAAAAAGAAGATGAAGAAGAAGTAGAAGAAGAAGACCAAGAAGAAGAGAAAGAAAAATTCAAAAAAGTAAACAAAAACAGAAGCCCTCATACAGACAATAGGAAGAAAACAAATCCAAAGGATTTGTAAATCCTAAAAAGCAAGTTCAAGGGGCCCTTGTGTCCCAGGTGCTGTGTTCATTTGCAGGTCCAACGCTAAGTGCATTCATGCAGCAGAGGACGTAAGCATTTTCCCTAACTTATTTTTAGTGCTGTAAGGATAGCCAGACTGACAGAGGAGGTGCTGTGTTAGCCCCCCCTCCCCCCCGTGGTAAGACTGCTCACCGTGTGGGAATGCAACTTCTCTTAACTCTCCAGCTAGTAACTGGAAGAAGCTGGGGTATCTGCCACCCACACTTCTTAAAGATTTCCTGACACCAAATTAGCGAGAGGGATTCCTATTTGGCTATTTGCTTTTAAGGAGTCTGTCAAAACCCCTCCCTTTTCTCCAGCCCACACTCAGTCAGAAATTCCAGAACAGCACTGCTGCTGCGCCAGTCATTAGATGTACTTGTGTGGTGGCTGGAGCCCCATGAGAATCCCTAAGGAACATTTGAAGGGGTCCCCATGCAGATCATGAGGAGAAGCTGACCTGTGGTTGCTGGTTACCTTGGACCCAAGCTAAATACTCAGAAATGTTGGGCTCGATAGCAAGCAGGTAAGAGATCACAGAACCTTTTAGGGGACCATAGACCATGGGTGCCAAACCTATAGGGCAAAGCAAACACTGAACGAGACAAAGACGACGTGATGCTCAGATGCACAGCTTCCCTTAGAGTTTTAAAAATTCACCTCAATCTAATCCTTTCAGTCCTCACAAGACCTGTACCATGTAGCATATCAACAAAGCCCTGGGCTTGAATCATGCTGCACTCTTTTTATTTTAAATTATAGTTGTGCATTTACTCTCTCTCTCTCTCTCTCTCTCTTCCTGTGTGTGCGTGTGTGTGTGTGTGTGTGTGTGTGTGTGTGTGTGTGTGTGTGTGTG
>CAJQZJ010035412.1:530832-569387 GCA_907164525.1 Lophiomys imhausi | reverse complement strand
AGCAAGGACTTCAAGTACTATGTTGAAGAGATATGGTGAAAGTGGACATCCTTGTCTTGTCCCTGAGTTTAGAGGAAATGTTTCAAGCTTCTCTCCATTTAATTTGATATTGGCTACTGGCTTGCTGTATATTGCCTTTATTATTTCTAGGTATGGTCCTTGTATGCTCGTTCTCTCCAGAACTTTTAGCATGAAGGGGTGTTGGATTTTGTCAAATGTTTTTTCTGCATCTAGCAAGATTATCATGTGTTATTTTTCTTTCATCTTGTTTATGTGGTGAATTACATTCATAGACTTTTGTATATTGAACCATCCCTGCATTCCAGGGATGAAGCCTACTTGATCATGGTGTATGATACTTTTGATGTGTTCTTGAATTCGGTTTGCTAGGCTAGTGTTTATTAAGTATTTTTGCATCTATGTTCATGAGGGAGATTGGTCTGAAGTTCTCTTTCTTTGTTGGGTCTTTGTGTGGTTTAGGAATCAGAATGACAGTGGCCTCATAGAATGAGTTTGGCAGTGTTCTTTCTGTTTATATGTGGTGGAAGAGTTTGAAAAGTAATGATGTTAGTTCCTCTTTGAAGGTCCTATAGAATTCCGTGCTAAAGCCATCTGGCCCTGGGCTTTTTTTGGTTGGAATATTATTAATGACTGTTTCTATTTCCTTAGGTGTTATTGGGCTGTTTAAGCTGTTAATCTGATTTTGATTTAGTTTTGGTAGGTGGAATTTATCGAGGAAATTGTCCATTTCGCTTAGGTTTTCAAATTTAGTGGAATATAGATTTTTAAAATAATGCCCGAATATTTTCTGGATCTCCTCAATGTCTGTTGTTATTTCTCCCTTTTCATTTCTCATTTTGTTGATTTGGTTTCTTTCCCTTTGCCTTTTGGTTAATTTGGCTAGGGGTCTGTCTATTTTGTTGATTTTCTCAAAGAACCAACTCTTGTTTTCATTGATTCTTTGTATAGTTCTTTTTGATTCTAAGTTGTTGATTTCAGCCATAAGTTTGATGATTTCCTGCCTTCTGCTCTTCTTGGGAGTGTTTGTTTCTTTTTTTCCAATTCACCCAGCTTAGCTGTTAGTTCACTAATATGAGCTGTCACAATTTTCTTTTTGAAAGCACTTAGTGCTATGAACTTTCCTCGTAGCACAGCTTTCAATGTATCCCATAGGTTTGGGTATGTTGTGTCTTCATTGTCGTTGGATTTTAAGAAGTCTTTGATTTCCTTTTTTATATCTTTCCTGACCCAGTGATCATCCAGTAAGGAGCTGTTCAATTTCCATGTGTGTGTAAGCTTTCTGTTGATTCTTTTGCTGTTGAAGACCAGCTTTATTCCGTGGTGGTCTGATAAGATACAAGGTGTTATTTCAATTTTCTTGTATCTATTGAGACTATCCTTGTGACCAACTATGTGGTCGATTTTGGAGAAGGTTCCATGGCGTGCTGAGAACAAGTTGTATTCCTTTGTGTTTGGGTGAAATGTTCTGTAGATATCTGTTAGGTCCATTTGTTTCATGATTTCTGTTAGACTCAATATTTCTCTGTTAGTCTTCTGTCTTGATGATCTGTCCTTTGTTGTGAGTGGGGTGTTGAAGTCTCCCACTACTAATGTGTTGTGATCGACGTGTGCTTTAAGTTTTAGAAGTGTTTCTTTTACAAAAGTAGGTGCCTTTGTATTTGGGGCATAGATGTTCAGTATTGAGATTTCCTCTTGATGAATATTCCCTTTAATGAGTATATAGTGCCCTTGTTTGTCTTTCTTCATTAACTTCAGTTGGAAATCTGTTTTGTTTGATATTAGGATGGCTACTCCAGCTTGCTTCCTGGGTTCATTTGCTTGGAAAACCTTTTCCCAGCCCTTTACTCTGAGGCAGTGTCTATCTTTCGTAGTTAGATGTGTCTCTTGTATACAGCATAAGGAAGGGTCTTGCTTGCGGATCCACTCTGTAAACCTATGTCTTTTTATTGGGGAGTTGAGTCTATTGATGTTGATGGATATTAGTGACCTGGGGTTGTTATTTCCCATTAGTTTGGTATAGGTGGTGGTCCTGTGCCTCTTTTGGCTTACTTGCTGAGGGGTTTTCTATTCCCTTTGTTTTCTTGAGTGGAGTTTTCTTCTCTGGGTTGGTATTTTCCTTCTAGTATTTTCTCTAAGGCTGGGTTTGTGGGTAGATATTGTTTAAATTTGATTTTGTCATGGAATATCTTGTTTTCTCCATCTATGTTGATAGAGAGTTTTGCTGGGTAAAGTAGTCTGGCTGAGCACCTATGATCTCTCAGCACTTGTAGTATATCTGACCACGCCCTTCTAGCTTTTAAAGTTTTTGCGGAGAAGTCAGGTGTAATTCTGAATGGTCTGCCATTGTATGTGATTTGACCTTTTTCTCCTATACCTTTTAATATTCTTTCTTTGTTCTGTACATTTGTGGTTTCAATTATTATGTGGCGAGAGGAGTTTCTTTTCTGGTCTAATCTGTTTGGTGTTCTGTAAGTCTCATGGATTTTTATTGGCATCTCTTTTTTCAGGTTTGGGAAGTTTTCCTCTATGATTTTGTTGAAGATATTTCCTGGACCTTGGAGTCGGGAGTCCTCTCTTTCCTCTATACCTATAATTCTTAGGTTCCGTCTTTTCATTGAGTCCTTGATTTCTTGGATGTTGTGGGTGAGAGATTTTTTAGCCTTCTCATTTTCTTTGGATGTTGTACTGATTTCTTCCACTGAATCTTCCATGCCTGAAATCCTGTCTTCCATCTCTTGCATCCTATTGTTGATACTCACATCCGTAGTTCCTGTTCTCTTCCCTTGGTTCTCCACTTCCTCTTTTAAATCTGACTGTGTTTTCTTTATTGTTTCTATTTCTATTTTCAAGTCTTGTATGGTTTTGTTCCTTTTGTACATTTCCTTCTCCAGCTTGCTTGTTTTTGTATGAAAATCTTTCATTGCTTTTTCCTTTTCCTGTTCAAGCTCTGTCACCCTGGCTTGGAGCTCTTTAATGGTGTTGTTCCTTGTTTTGATTTGTAGAATTGTGGCTTCTTTGAATTCCTTCATAGATTTAAGTTCTTCTTGCAGGGACTCTATCACTTTCCATAATGCAGAATTGTCAACGTTTACATGTGTTTCTGTTGGTGTGAGGTCATCCGAATTGGATGAGCTAGGATAATTCTGCTTTGTTGGAGTCATATTTCCTTGATTTCTATTTTTTTTTTGACCTTTGGCCATTGGATGTGTTTAGCTGACTGTTTTCTGTGCTTGGAACCACAGTGGATGATTTCGTACAGGGGACGAGTTACTTGGCTATCTGTCATTGCTTACAGGGGGATTTCAGTGTCACTGTGGTTTTAATCCCCTGAGGCACTGTGAGCTGGTGCAGCCTATTCCCAGGTTGTGAGTAATGGACGGGATTGTTTCACTGCTCCCAATTCAGACTTCTCTATGTTGCACTCTGAGTTATCAGTCTGTAATGGTTCTGATGATATGGACCTGTTTGCCCAGGCACAGATTCTGTGGGCTTTGTTTGTCATCACGGAGGCTGAGAGCGTCTGGCTCCACACCTAATATGTCTGGATTTTCCAGAATACAGCTATGGTCCTGATTTCTGGTTTCTCACTAGGCTTCTCGTCACAGGCCTGGCCTCTGTGCCTGATTTCCTCCCTCTCTGTACAGCCGTGGGTCTCCTTCCCTGGCTGCTCGGCAGTGGGTGCACATTGCCCGGGATCCTCTGGCCGCCAGAGTGGTCCTCTCACCCCAGCAGCTCATCCGTGGGTGTGCGGGTCCCTGGCCCCGCCCACGCCTGACTCTCTCCCCAGTTGTCCTGCCTTGGGTTCGTGGGGTTTGGCCCTGCCAGCCGGACTCCCTCCGCAGCTGTGCTGCCATAAGTGCGCAGGATTCGGCCCCTCCCGCCCGCCTTTGTGTTCCTGTCTTCCTGAGCTCTCTTGGAACCTCCCGCCCTCCGCTTCATGAGCGGCTGTGGACCACCCGCTGAGGCCCCTGTTTGTTCCTTGCTAAGACTTCCACTATCTCACAAAATTTTTAAGTGGGTATAAGTTCTACCTGAGGTGTGGGGAGTCCAATAGGCTAGTGAACTATCGCCAAGTGGCCTCTGATTCTGCCTGCTGTGAGTTGGGGTCGATCTTACCAGGCGCCTCTCCAAATGGGAGTTCCCGAATCCCAGGTTTAGTGGCTTCTGTGTCTTTGAGAGATGGGGAGAGAGCCTTACCCTGGGACTTTTAACAGTCCCTTGGGAGCTGTGAGTGTTCCCGGGAGGGTCTAGCCCCTCTGGTTTTTGCACAGTGCCCAATAACTCTGTGTTTTTTATGGCTCTTTTTCCCCCTCATTCAAAATGCGTCAGTGTAGGTCGCCGCCATCTTGCCCCGCCGAGGCTGCCAATCTTAAATAATATAAAAAAAGGTCTTTCTGGGAATCAGAAATCTCATCAATTTTTCTCACCTTCTCTTTCTTGGCTTTAATCTAGATGAGTACTAGTGATAACTACTATAAAGAATATGCACCAAAATGAAAATATATAAAGACAATCTGAGGAATCTCTCTTTTCCATTTTGTTATATCTGTTCAGAACAGAGGCTAATAGTTCAGTCTCAAGATCTGGATCTGTATGCATAGGATCAGTCCGAGCTCTGACACTGATGATGTAATCTTAGGACAATAACTAGATGATACCAAGCATCTATTTGGCCACCTGTTAAATGGTAATGAGAGACATACCTCTTAGAATAATGAAGACTGCATAAAATAATATTTTCAAACATTTAGCAGACTAGCACACAATGCTGTTAATTTTGTTATTATTTTATTATTACATGAGGGTACATTATCTCATACACCAGAAAAGCATTTCAGTCTCCCTCCTTAGACCACTCCAATGTGTCATGCCATCAGTGTACGCCCCTCAGTTTTCTGGCTTTTATTTCTTTCCTCCCACTACCACATACACAAGCACACAAGTGTTTGTATATGAGCAACTTCCAATTTTCCATTGGATATTTCATTTATTTGTCTATTTTATTCTCCGTGGGGATGACAGCCAGAAAGTGAAATTGATGGATAGCTTATTTGTTCAGAGATGGTCATAGTAACATAATTGGAGGGCTAAACTATGTCCAAAGGGAAAGAAGACACGCACACACGGGGGCGTGGGGGGGGGAGAAAAAAAAGAAACTAAAAAGGAAAAAGGCCAAAGGAGAAAATTTAAGCTCATCCAGAATGCATACAGGGGTCCACTTCCATAAGCAAGAGATTGCAGCTGACTGCTTCAATGGACACATTGTTACCATGTTTTCATTCCTCCTTTTCTGACAATGTATAAAACTTAGCTTTCACATAAGCTTCTTTGGCTGAGTTTTTTTTTTTTTTTAAGACAACTCAATTATTACTTCAGGGTTGTTACTGTTCTTATCCCTTGGGTCATTTCTCAATTCAAAGCAAGTAGACTACAATGGGTTCAAAGGGCAAGCTTGCTTTCATGAGTCATGTAGTCTTGTCCCACTGACAACTTCTGTTTTGTATCTGAGATGCTTCCTTCATCCACTTGAAAGTGATCTTGACATCTATGCTGAGACTTGCATTATAGTAGAATGAACTCTTGACTAATAAAAAGGAAAAGGCAAAGATCCTTATTTCTCCCCTGCTGCTAGCTATAGGATTTATGGCACATGTTTCCTACACTAAGCCTCTATCCTAGTTAAGTTCCTAGTGATATGAAAACCATGACCAAAACCAACTGGAAGAGAAAATGGCTTATTTGATTTACGTATCCCAAGTCACACTGCACTGAGGAAAGTTAAAACAGGAGCTCAAGACAAGAACCTGGAATCAAGAACTGGAGAAGCCGTGGAGGAACATTGTTTACTTGGCTTGTTTTCCATGGCTTGTCCAGCCTGTTTTTTGTGTCACCAAAGATCACAGGGATGGTGCCACCTACAATGACCTAGGTCCTCCTACATCAATCATCAATCAAGGCAGCACTGCACAGACTTGCCTATAGGCCAGTCTTATGGACGGATTTTCTAAATTCAGACTCCCACTTTCCAGATACATTGAGGTTTGTGTCAAATTGACAAAAACCAACCAGCACAGCCTCACACTTCCTTTCAATAGAAATAGAACTATTTGCCCCCTCTTGACCACATAGCCTTTTAAAGAAGCTCATCTGACTTCAGATCACATCCTGAAACCTGCACAGATGTTATGTTAATGAAGGCAGTTGTGGTCTATGTGGGTCAAGGGTTCTGCCTTTTATTTCAGTTGTTACACTCTACGGGGGACTCACCAAAATCTCTAAGCCTTGGTTGATTCACCACTTAATAGCCACTGTGATGCCCACAGGGAGTTATAAGCTGTTGGCTGGATTTTTGTGAACCACCTGTTGTTCTTTACTATGGGTAGCTGATGCCATGCTGGGGACTGAATGACGCCTGGCATGAGAGTGCACTGGAAGTGGTGATGTGTCAGCAGGCAGAGGCTGTGGTCACGGCTGTGAGACATTATAAGCTGGGTGTTTTCAAGCTTTCCTAGAGAAAAAAGGAATAGAAAGAAAGTACTTTAAAAATAGAATGTGAAATATGGTGAAAGTACACGGCATTACATTTTTCGTCCCTCTCAATTACTATTCCTGTCTATGTTAGAGACCATGTTACATTCTTCCCATGAAGTGTCTCATTTCATCTTTTCCATAGCTCTTGATAGAATAATTAAATTGGTGAGAAAATTAAGGTTTGAAAAGAGAACTTAAATAGCTTTCTCAAGACCACACAGTTTGAAGTTGGTAGAGCCCTTTAATCCAATCGTAAGATCATTTTGAGATGTGATAACACTGGCTCATGTTTACAGGTCAGGGGAGTCAATTTCTACAAAGCCAAAAAAGCCAGTCACTGGAGCATAGGAGGATCAATGTTCTATAAGATTGAGACCACAGAGTTTGTCTTTTAGTGTGGGGCCACACCCCGTAGTTCATCAATCTCTGGGGAACTTTTTTTTTTTTAATTTATGTAGTTTTTCAAGCTACATCTCAATTATAGTCCTCTCCCTCTTCCCCCTCCTAATCTCACCTGCCTACCTTCTTTCCCCTATTCCTCCTATCTGCTTTTAAAAAAAAAAATTAAGGTGTATCTTTTGCCCCCAGCAGCTCCCCCTTTTATTCCAATAAAAGGCTCTTTTTCTTATAACAATAAATACAATACAAACCAATAAGACCAATTAGACCACAATTATAAAAACTATAAGGTATAATATATATTCCCAATGTCCAGTCATATATATTTAGCAACTGATAATAAAATTCTATTTTCTATCTATCTCAATGAGTTTAAAGTTCTGTACCTAACTCAGTTTCCATCCTAACTTGCATTACCAACTTAAAAACATCTTCTTAGACCTAGAACACCCTCTTAATTCCTAAACAACTCAAAATTTAACAATGAGACTGTAACTCTTTAGTCTTCAACCACATCAGAGACCTGAGAGGCATAAATATATCTGAATAAACAGGAAGTACAGAGCCAGCAGCTTCCAAAACTAAGAAATGACAGACAACTGGCTGCCTGGACAGTCCCCAGTTTCTCTCTATAACACTGGGGCACCTGTCTTCAGGCTTTTGTCCCAGTATCTCTGACAAACATTAATTGTAAAGCAGGAATTATGAAGGACTTGCCTACCCTGTCTTGGCGAGATAGGCTGTCGACTTACTTGCTTCCAAGTTTTGTCCTTTTCAGAGAGCATTCTGTGTACACTTGAAGCAAGATATTTCTCTTGACCAGTGACAACCTTGCCACTAATGCAGCCATCTTCAATCGGAGATTCTTCAATGCTCATCATCTACTTGGAGTAGGATGGGGGATTCTGTCGGGAGCTGACATGTCTCAATATCAATCTTCTTGAACGCATGCATAGTTCCATGGGTTTTCTAAACAAGGTAGCACTGAACACAGAGCCCCATCCATTTGAGACTCAAAGATATATGTGAGGATGAGTTCAACTGCCCAAGGCCAAGAAGTAACTGTCTATTAAGTAGTTGCTTAGTTCTATGACGTAGTCTGTGCTTCTTTCTTATATGAGATTGATCAAAGTTAACTAACCATTGTATGTTAAGTGTTCCAGATGTTATAGGCCCATTACACTTCCTACCAAAATTCTCCATAGAAACCATTAGTTTACGATAAGTATACATGAGACTACCCACCTCAGTATGCCTTGAAAGCATTGGGTGTTATAACTTTTAAAGGATGCTCTTGTTTATCAGAGCAAAATTTGTATCTAACCATTGCATCAGCTTTACATATTTTATTGTTAGGTGAAATTGAATAGTTTTGTTTTTTGAAAATTTATTAGTCATTTTTAGTTTCTTCTTTAGAAAGTCTTCATATCTTTTGCTCATTAACTGAGACAATGATTGCAAAATATCAGACACAGATTGAGCAAGAACTCATGAAAAGTAGGTGTAGTTTTTATCAGGAGTAGTGGATCACTTTCCCCTAGCTGGGCTGCCTTGTCTGGCGTCAGTAGAAGAGTATGCTCTTAGTCCTGATGAGACTTGATGTGTCGGGGTGTATTGATATGAGGGGGTGGCTCCCCTTTTCTGAGGAGAAGGGGAAGGAGAAATGGAGAAGAGGGTGGGAGGGTGGGACCTGGTGGAGAGGAGGGAGGGGGCCACAATCAGGATGTTAAATGAATGAATGAACGAATAAACTTTAAAAAGAGTAGTAATAGATGATGCACTATGGGCAGGAAGCAAGTTCAGGGGATCATCAGGTACTAGGTATAAAATGCATCACATGTAAGGTTTGAACACATACATACCAATTCAGCTTTTATTGTCAAGTCACTGGGTAACTTTGAAAGAATTCCGTTCCCTCCTTGGGCCTGATCATGATAATAAATGCCATATTCTCTTCTGTTAACCTAGGGTGGGGTACTAGCCCCACTATTCTTATAGTAGAAAGGACTCCAACATCCTAAGCTACCTTAAATCAAGCATCAAGCATAAGAAAGACCTTTTGAACAGAGTGAACAATTATGTGAGGAGGAAAAGGGGAAATATCTAGAGAAGACTTAGTGGACAGGGAAGGGCAGTGGTACAGAGGAATGAATAAGAACAAAATATAAAGACATACGTACAAAGTGTCATAATAAAATCTACTACTTTGGGTTGGGAAAAAAGGCTTAGTGAGTTCTACTGCCCAGTCCAGAACCCATATAAACCTGCACATGGTAGCTCATGTCTAACAATCCCCGACCTCCTACCACGGGATGGAAGCCAGGTGAATCACTGGAAGCTTTCCGTTTTGCTAGCCTGGTGTAATCAGTGGCAAACAACAAGGGACTTTGTCTTAAATAAGGTGGAAGCAGAAGAACTACCCTCAAGGTTGTACTCTGACCTTGGCATGCATGGTATGTGCACATCAGCTTCCACAGACATGAACATCACTTGCACACAAGCACATGCGCACGCACCATATACACAAAATGATTTTAAAAGAAAAATCTGTTACTTTGTGTGCTGACTTTCATAAACAGGTAGAGAAGTGGTCTTGCTGAGATTAAGTACAACCTATGGGACTCTAGGAAAAAGAAGAACTAAGATCAGTACAGTGCAAGCTGCAGGGAAACAGTCAGGTCTCAGCTCAATAAATGAGTCTTTCATGTTGCCGTGGTTAAGTGCAAGGAGTTGGAATCCACATTGCCTAGGTAAGAATCCTGCCTTTGACATTTACTAGCTGTACAATCTAAGGCAAAGTATTTCAGCCTCACCGGCACTCAGCTTCCTCCTCTGTAACATAGAGGTAACAATACTGGCTACATCAGGGGGTTGCTATGGAGATGAAATAGATTGTTATTTGCTTTAATGAGTATCTGACATATATAAAGCACAATATAAGGCTTCTTTTTTTTTCAAGACAAAATAGGTAAAAGTGAGAGCTCATTAAAAACAACTAGAAGCTGTGCTTTGAGGTGTAGTAGTCAGTTCTCTTTCATCATCAGCAGATGCCAGTGGTATTAAATATATTCAAGAATCAACAAAGGAGTAAATGAGATAGATGTTTCCATTGCTCCTGATCACTAGTCAGTGGTGGCCAGACAAACTTTGGGGAGAACCTAGGTTAAGTCAGAACTTTGTGGTGGGTCTGCTGTGCCACTCTCACTTTCATTTTAGCATCTTTGGTGGGATCTGCACATCAAATTCACAAATTTCTATCCACAAAATTCAGAGGTGTAAAAATCAAACATCCTCTGCTCTAAAAGCAGCTGTTTCTTTGAAGGTCAGGTTTACTCATCAGATACTGGCCAAATATGGTTGACACATGGTTTTTAGTGCAACTGTTTCAACACTGTGTGAGGTGTCACTTGCTGATTCATACTCTTCCCATATGTGAGGTTGCCGTTGTTATTAAATAAAAGGAGTTTTGCTCTACAACAGATGCTGTCATTTGTCACATTTGTATCTCATCTAGCCTTACCTGCATAGGCTATTAAACCTTAGCCTCTTAGTCAGCAAACAGTGCCCCTTCATCCACTTTCTACCACCTGTCACTGTTGATAAAGACC
The DNA here is from genome assembly GCA_907164525.1 of Lophiomys imhausi. Taxonomy (NCBI): domain Eukaryota; kingdom Metazoa; phylum Chordata; class Mammalia; order Rodentia; family Muridae; genus Lophiomys; species Lophiomys imhausi. The sequence continues at coordinate 558,828 of CAJQZJ010035412.1, read as the reverse complement.
TGGAAACTCTGCCTCCAGGTGAGGTTGCTCAGCAATGGTCTATGAGAGAACGTGCTGGAGTTACTCTAACCTCAATAGATCGGGCTGATGCTATAAGAGACCATGCAGACAAGGGGCTGTGGGAGAAGAACTAGGGCAGAAATGATTTTTGGCTTGGAGAACCAGGTTAGACAACTGTAGCTCGTGCAGAAGTAGCTTCCTGGATGATTGGAGATGGGGTATCACACATTATTCCTAGTCCTAAACAGAGCTAGAATCCAAGCCATGAAAACAACATAAATGTGAGCATATAGGTGGATGAAGATCCCCAGAATAGTTAGGTCCATGGGGCTCTCTATAGCTCAGAAGAGGTGCTATGAAAAACACAATTCCTAGGGTTTTGGTTAAGGCACGGCTGAGTATCCAGGGGCTGTCCTTATATGTCAGAGAAGGCTTGAGCCCTTCGTTCCCTTGGAGGCACTTATTTTCCCTAAGAAAAGTGGATATAGAAAAATATTACCTTCAAGATACCATCCAAGCAGTGATGGTAGGGATTTTCACACTCTACAAGAATCAAGTTAGGATTAGAGAGAATATGGATGAGCAACTGCAAGTATGGCCTTGGAATTGGAGACCTGAGTTCATATCTATGTGGTCATGTGCCAATGGATAAATTACTTAACCTTGCCAAACCTTAATTTTCATTCTACTGAATTGGAAATGACAAGAAGTGTTCATGGTTCTATGGGAGTTTGGGAAAATTATATAAGATAGAATACAGGTAAAGTACTTAACACTCTCAGGCAAAAATGAAGTACTCAGCAAATATTAATATTCTCAGTCATCATTACCCTCTTCATGAAAGATTAATTCCTAGAAACAGATACAGATAACTACTTAAACTAGCTGCATATATTTCCACACTTTTCAGTGCATATTATATTTCACAGTTACGCTATTGTTAAGAGGGAAAAAGGGAAAGTGATATGACAGAGTAGTTCAGAACATATGACAAATCATGGTTCATGATCCCACCTATTCCCTGGGTTTCTGGATAACCTGCTTCACCTCTTATGACTCGGAGGACCAGTCCTGCAGGAGAGTACAAGAACTCAGTGAGGAAATCCTGGTAACATGGCTGAAAGAGTGCTCTGCACAGAGCAAATGACATGTTTTTCTAGTTATTGTCATTATGGATGTTTTTCTCTCTGCAGCTCAGCCCTATTGTGATTCTGCTAGACTTTGTTCCTCTAACCTGGACCAGAGAGGACTCCACCATGACAGTAGTGGTCTCTTGAATTGTTAGAGGTTTAGCAGATTATGGAATTGACACTATCAGACTACAGATGTCTAATGCACTGGTACTAGATGGGGGAAAGAGACCCCCTATTAACTAAAGTAACTGTGGCTTTAAAAGGCACAAATGGTTCCCACTCATCCTCACAGATGAGTGGGTTCCTCAGCAGCTCTTGTGCTGTAGTGTGGCCTCTGTCTTTGAGCCCCCACCTTAGCAGTCAATTCTACATGTATACTTCTGGCTGGCGAATTCGCCACTTTCTTCAAATATTTGCTAAAAGCTTCCCAAAGCAGGAAGCCTCAGGGCTGCAGAGCACTCTGAGAGAAATGAAGCAGTGGTTTCCATGACAACATTTTGGCACTTATTAGTGTTTGCGTAGGCACTGAGGCAAGAACTGAGGTCCAGACAGGCTCTTGCTGTGAAGGGCTGAGAAGAAAAGAGGAATGAGGAAACAGGACTGCTCTCACTTTGTCCTTTTGGATATTGGCCCCAAAAGGCAGCCTTCAGAGAGCATTTGTGGCACAATGTGGTAACTCACCTCTAGAGACATGCTTTTAGTATTCCTTGGGGAGCTCAGGGTCAATCCCCTTACTCAATGCCCAGGTTAACCTTGTTAACCAGGTTTAGCTTCCTCAAATACCCATTCCTCATAGAACATTTTCCTTCGCCCAAAATGTTTGCTGTTTTTCCCTACTGCCTATATCTACCTTCAGACATTGCAGTCCTTCCACATTCTCTTTTCTTGAGACCCTGGCCACTTCACCCATACTTTTTTCATTGTTGCACTGTCTACTTCGGCAAGGCCTTTCTGGTTCATATAATCTTACAGGTGTTTCTATTTCCAGTCTATCCTTCCTTGGGCTCCTGATATCCTACCCTTGCTCTGAGGACCTACTTACTGTAAGACCCACTTCAAATGTCACTTTCTTCAAGAAATTCTATTTGACCACCCCAACTCAATGAAAACTTCTTCTATGAACTCAAGTTGAAGCCATGCAGATGGCACCCCAATGCATAACGCAGTTTCAGTTCTACTGCTGGTCCTTTATATGACTCTATACAACTAGAGAGTAGCTCCCCACCCAGAAAAAGATGTCTGTTTTTTCTGTTCTCACTGCACCCAATACAGACTGTGCTCTTAAGTAATTAGACAATATATGCAAAGGGCTTACTCTAATGCCTGGTATATAGGAGCTAGTGGATAGATGTATGAAATAATTACAATCATCATCAATTAGTTCTTGATTCATGCCTGGTTCATCTGTCACCACTTCTATTCATGAGCTTCATATTGCATCCTTGGATTTTCATTTAGTCTTAAGCTTGGAATCTTGATGAGCCATTAGCTTGGCCAAGCTCAGTGAGTGGCCATTGGCCTTGTTTCCACCTTTTTGCTGTTTCTGCTTACCCCTCCAGCAATCAAGATAGGCTGAATCATTTTCTTCAGTGAATAATGCAAAGGGAGGACTCTCAAGGTAGTGAGAGCAGAGTATTAAAGCAAGAACAGGGCAGTGGTGAATGTGGGACCCTGGCCTACTACACAGGTGTTGCCTAGCCAGGAAGGAAGCTTTTCTGGCTATACTCATTGTCTTGTGCTCTTTTCCAACCCTGGAACAGGACATAGAGAAAGTCTATGTGTGGTGAACATACATTAAATAGCTTAGTGCTGATTTTCCAAAAGGACAGTCACTGGGTGGTGAGGTACAATACCAACCAACTCGCCACAGCTGTTGTGGGAGCTCTTGTCCTTGGCCAAGCTCCTATCAAGTCCCTGAGGACTCCTATGCTGGTGCTCTCAGCCTCTTACTTCCAAGGTCTCAGCCAATTGGATGAAAGAGATAAGATTCCATTTGTTTTATTTCCTTTTAGTTCTCTTTCTGTTTTTTTTTTTTTAATCAATCATGACTACCTTTGAGGCTAATGTGAATAGCTACTCCAATCAGCCCACACTCCATTCACAAGGAAACAGGAATAGAGATCAATGCATTTTCAAGAATTAAAGTCTATTATTATATATCTCAAAACACCTGGAAAGGAGAATCTGAAACACAAAAATACTCATTTGTTTATCACCACAATGTATCTCATTACTCTGCAGTTATTATGTATCAATTAAAAATTTAAAAATCTTAAAGCAGAAAATTTCAGGCCTTTGAATATTCTAACTCTATGAACACAGCAAGCAAAATTTTATAATCTGCCTCTGATATTTCCAATACTGGAAGTTTCTACAGGTCAGTTTCTATTACTTGCTTTTTCTTTCTTTCTTTTTTTTTTATAAATACTTTATTTTTTTTTCTTCAAGTTACATCTCAGTCACAAACCCCTCCCTATTCCCCCTTCCCATCCCGCCCTTGCTTTTTCTTAAGGTAGCTGATAATATTTCTTTTTGCTTCTAGCTGCCTTCATTTGCTGGACACTGTATTTGAAAACTACTTGTTGGAGTAACTTGTATTGCACCATAGCTCCCTTTCTTCAAAGAGATGGGGAGAGCAGAGACAGACAGACAGACAGAGAGAGAGAGAGAGAGAGAGAGAGAGAGAGAGAGAGAGAGAGGTGCAAACGTGTTTGCTTTGGCCACTTTGCTGTGGCATTCATTTTACACAATCATCTTACATGCTTACAATGTATTTTCTTGAACCATTTAAACTCAGGGAACAAGTCTAAAAGGTTGGTGTGGGATTCACTCTTATCCTACAAATACAACTGAAGACTTAGCTCACCACGGCTAGTGTTTTCTAACCTTTGATTCTTTCTAGGCCTTTATTTCTGTAATCTTGACGCACGAGAATTTTACCCTGAAGATTCAAATGGGCCAGCACTGGAAAACGTTCCTACTAAAAAGCAGCCATCTCTATACCGACTCAGTTCTCTGTTTCTATTGTCACTTCATTCTTGAACTTTAATGCTTGCTTTATTTCTAGTTCTACATTGACTTTGAGTTTCTATGCATATTTTCATCTTTTTTCTTTTTTGTATTTTCATAATTTTAGGTGATTTCAAGTATTATAATAAACTCAAAGTATGCATGTATAGTTTTGCCATTGTGCTTTGAAGTAGGAAGCTGGAACAGGAGGCTGAAACTTCCTAATTCATGAGAAAACCTCTTGAATTCACTTGCTGAAGCCATACAGTGATTAGTGTCAGAGCTTGAAGAACATATCAAGCTTCTACATTGTGTCACTATCATATTACCAAATGTTAGCAAATTACAGAGTGGCCCTGAGGATCCACTGTATTGCCATATGTGTCTGTTGAGGGTGGCCTTTGGGCATTCCTAGTATTTCTTCCACCCTCTTTCACCATTTTTCTTCAAATTCTTTCCTTGTATGTATGACGTGTGTGTGTGTGTGTGTGTGTGTGTGTGTATGTGTGTGTGTGTGTGTACCTGTGTGTATGTTCACATGGGTATATTTCCATGCACATTTGTGTGTGTTTGGGTGTGTATAGGCCCGAGGCTTATGTATGGAGGCTTCCTTGATTGCTGTCCACCTTATATGTTGAGGCATTGACTCCCACTGAACCCAGAACTTTCCAACATGGTGAGTCTGTCTAGCCAGCTAGCTCTCGGGATGCCCTGTCTTCATCTTCTGAGCATGGGAACAATGCATGGACTGCCACTCCTGACCATCAGTTATGTGGGTTCTCAGGGTCTAAACTCCAGTCCTCATGACTGCATAGCAAGTACTTTAATTGATAAACTATTTCCCCAACCTATCTATCACCATTGTATACTCTGTTATCTCAAAGATGCGGACGTGCTTCATTTGTTGGCATTTTTCTCACTTTTTTTTTTGATGCTACCAACACTTAGAAAAGGTATAGGGAGATTTCCCAAAGCTGTGATATTAAGTTCATAGCATTTTCCCCTTCTCTTTCTGCCTGTGTGCTCTGGTCAATCCTTGCATATAGCCTTGGAAACATAGATGCCTTTTGGTTTCTGTGATGGCCTGACTCTTGCTGCCTATGAACAGTCTTCTCTGTCGTCAACCCCTGCCTCCCACTCTGGAGTAGCTATCCCTCAGGTGGAGCATTGGAGAACGAAAATACCAGAGTCCTGGAGTGCTTTTCCACATGAGTGTTAATTTTCCCGTCTGGGCTGTCATCTGTGACTACCAGAAGTTGATCTTCAAATGTGTATAAGCAGGTTAGTGGAACAAAATCGAAAAAGAAAAAGAAAAAAAAATTCCACTGTTTTGTAGTTACCTATCTAAGCTGGATCATTGAGATTGTGAATTTCAGACTTTTATGAAGGGGCTAGTTTAGGAGACTCAGAAAGATAGGAGAATATTCTGGCTATATCATATGGCATGAAAGTTTACAGTGGCATATATAACCTCTATAAGGGAAATCCAGTGAACTTGACAGATAACCTAGCCACAGAAAGTCCAAGGCTTTTCTATCTCTCCTTCTCTGCCCAATAAATGTGGCATATGTCTTAGAACTTACAATGTTCTTAGCTTCTTACCATGGATCCTTAACAATGCTATAGGTATAACCAGAGACAGGTTCTTATAAAGAGAGCAGAAAGGGAAAGAGGTGGAAAATGTATAAAAAATGACTTTGAACATGATTGTTACAGCAGTAGGCACTGAGATAGTTTGATGCTGATGAAAGGCAGAACCACACTAACACTTTCCACTGTTAGGAGCAAGTATGTTTAGGTTGCTAGGCTTTTTTGACATTGTTATGTTTTCAACATTTCTGTTTTCTACCATTTTGACCACAGTACTTCTGTCCATACTTGAGAAGCATAACGGATAATTTAGCATACTTTTCCACTTGAGTTTCCTTTCACTTGGGTTTCTTTTTCATGTAAGATGGTCACTAAGTTTGCTTTCTCCCTATATTCAACTGATTGTACTCACTGCCTGGGGTTTATCTGTTCCAAATTGATGGGGGGGGGGGGCTAATAGGAAATCTAGAGAGAAAGAGAATTGGAAAGCTGGAGTCACTAAACAGAAGTTGGATTTAGTCTGTTAAGTAAGAGCCGTATGTTTTGCCAGCAGCCCATGCTTAACCAGCACACCCTGTCCTAGAGTTACTAAGTTTTAGACAGCAGTACTTAGATTCTTCTAGGAACTTCTGCTTTCATCATGATGAACAAGTGTGTTCATGGCTGTTATCACTCCACCCTGACTACTGTACCCACAGGCCAGGGCTGGGCTGGAAAGGAGACAACTCTCAATTGCAATGGTGTTGTTGCTCTAGAGCTGTAATGGGAGTACACTTTTCAACATTAGTCACCTCTATTTGACCCCGTCTCTAAGCCTTTGTCTCTGCTACTGACATACTGCTATTTCCATACAATGCAGCCTTCTCACTTACTGATCTAAATTTCACTCTGTAACCTCATCTATTATTGTTAACAAGGGCCACCCTGGCTGACCTGCTCAACTTGGGGGAGAGAGGGAAACCTGGATGGATGGGTTGCAGAGAGAACTACATGGGAGCTGAGGGAAAATGGGTTGTCTGCTGGGTGTCTGTGATTGGCTGGAGACTGCTGGGCACTTTTCATGCCTGCATTCATTTGCTGCTCGTTAAAGAAAGGTAGTTAGCTTTGAAAGGTGGGAGACTGATTTGTTTTCCCTATAATAAGTGGTATAAAATGACTAAAGGGAGGGATTATTTTATGAATAAGGAATCTGTGCTCAAATAAAATACATGACTTTAAGCAAGTCATGCTTCTGCAGTTTACTCCTCTGTAAAATGACCAGAGAGCCTTTGCTCAGTTATCAATGTTCTTGTTGTTATACAAGTGATAGGGTTAATGTGCTTAAAAATTATAAAATCTAAGATATCGCCGGACTGATTTCCATAGTGGTTGTACATGTTCAGACTCCCACCAGCAATGGAGGAGTGTTCTCCTTTCTCCACACCCTCGCCAGCATGTGCTGTCATTTGAGCTTTTGATCTTTGCCATTCTGACAGATGTGAGATGGAATCTCAGAGTCCTCTTGAGTTGCATTTCTCTGATGATTAAGTGTCTCTCAGCCATTAGGGATTCCTCCTTTGTGAATTCTCCGTTTAGCTCTGTTCCCCATTTTTTGATTGTATTATTTGGTTTCTTGGCGTTTAATTTCTTGAGTTCTTTGTACATTTTGGATATTAGCCCTCTGTCAGATGTCGGGTTGGTGGAATAGCTCTACCTCAAGACTCAGGCATACCATTTCTGGATATACAACCAAACGATTCCTCACCAAACCACAAGGACATTTCCTCATCTATGTTCACAGCAGCCTTATTTGTAATAGCTAGAAACTGGAAACAACCCAAATGTCCCTCAACTGAAGAATGGATTAAAAAACTGTGGTACGTCTACACAATGGCATACTACTCAGCCATCAGAAACAATGAAATCATGCAATTTGCAGCCAAGTGGATGAAACTAAAGAAGCTCATCCTGAGTGAGTTAACCCAGCCTGAGAAACGTGCACATGGCATCTATTCACTTATAATCGGATTTTAGCCATATTAGTACAGGATAACTATACTACAGCCAATGAACCAAAGGGAACAGGAACATAGACTTTGTTACCTGTTAGTGGGACACTTTGCCCTAGTGGTGCTGCCTTGTAGGCCCCCAGTATATGAGGCAGCTCTTAGCCCTAATGTGACGGCTGAACTAGCTCAGGGGACTGATATGTAGGGAGACCCCACTCTGGAGGATTAGGATAGAAGGGAGAGGGGGTAGAGAGTGGGAGAGGTGCCAAGAGGGCACTGTGATGGAGATGTAATTTGAAGTAATAAACATTCAAAAAAAATTATAAAATCTCATGCACTGACATACAGGGCAATTACAATATTGCTTTAGACTCAGAGTGCAGATGGGTTGTGAGGTCTTCTATCACAGCTTGATAACTTGCTGCGTGTGTATGACCCTGGAAAAGTCACTTTTCCTCTGTATATATAATTTTTAATACTTGTGCAATGAGGATATTGAGAGTCAAGGTTCTTGGGAGTTTTAAAAAGAAAGATTAGGTCATATGTAGAAATGTTAGAAAAGTATGGTACACAAAAATATGTTAGATACTGAGTATTTTAGTCCCCTCTTTTCTCATAGCCACTCTTTCTACATTAATGTTCTTTAATGCAGCAGAACTTAGTTAATATTGCAAGTTCGTGTTCACTGTATAGAACTCTTTTTTTGCATGTCACACAAAAGGGTGTTGGAAGATTGGCACACTTTTTTCTCTAGTAGATAAGAATAGGGGCTTGTGAATACTGATAAACTGATGTTTGGTAACAAGAATAGCTCCTATACTAAACTCGATTAATTTATTAATCTATCTATATATATATAGTCATATTTATATATTTATGCATTTGTAAATGTATATATTTATATTTATTTATTAATGTATTAATGTATAGAGGATGGGGCAGTGTTATTCTATTGCACTATGTTTATTGCCCTAACTTTACATCATCTATGAGTTACAAAGACTAATATTTAATCTGTGATATTAGAGACTTGACCGTTTAGTGGGAGATATAAGACACTCAAAGCTATAGAAGACAGGCTAGAGGTATAGCTAGGTGGATATAGAAGTTATTATATTAAGTAAAGAAACACAGACTCAGAGAAACAAATACTGAATGCTCGCTCTACATTCAGATCCTAACATTTAATGTTTGCAGATATATACATGTGGGTGTGAGTGTGGATATAGGTAATGCAACTAGAAAGGGGGAAAGGGCATTAAGGAAGTGATGGGGTGATGTTAAACATACTAAATGTTAATTAATTGGTCCTGCTTGCTGTCTGTTACTTACATTGTCTCTGATCAGTTAAATAAAATGCTGTGGCCTGAGATTGGGCAAAGACAGAGAACAATGGGACTTTCTGAGATAAGAAAAGGAACCCTGCATTTTAAACAAAGGATTAAAACATCCCAGCCAGGAACAGGAAGGAGAACACACACCATCGGTTAGAAAAAAGAACCTCATTCCACATGGCCAGGAACATTGGCATAGTGTGGAGAATAGCAGTTCAAGGGGACGTATGTATATATGGGGTCATATTTGGGTAATAGAATTAAGAGCTAGCTTAGATGGGCTAGGATTGCTCAATTCAGGTCAAGGCTTGTTAAAATCCATCATGTGTCTGTTTGCTCATTTATAATGGCTGGTTAAGGATTAACGGCTGCCAATCAATTAAATATGACATAAATACTGTTAAACAATTTAATTAGTTATCTCTGCAAATGGCACCCAAAGTAATTTAGTTAATTTTTTTACAAGGAAGGGGGCTTGGGCAATAGAATACATGTGTGACATAAAGTAGAAAAAGAAGCTACTAGGAATGGAAGGATACAAAAATCTTATGAAATCTAATGCTTTGCAAACTAATTTTAAAATGATTAATAACAGAGTCTCCATGTAGTCTTCATAACCTAAAAAGCCTAGATACTTGCCAATACTGGAAGTTTTTGCACAAGCTGTGAAAATTGCAAAGTGCTGGAGTAAATAGAAAATGTAGGAATCATTACTTGCTGGGTGCATCCTAGAAGGCACCTGACCATGAGAATTGAGAGCAAACAGTACCAGTTAAGCTCTAACTTGAGGACACATGGAGAGTATAAATGGCGACTGCCATGTGCTGGCTTTCAGTGTATGTATACCTGTGCTCTTGCTGAGGCAAAACAGAGCTAGAAAGACTGATTAGAATGAAGCTAAAATTGTGAGCTACAAAGTTGAACTTATTTACTAGGGAGTATGAGAGCCACTGGGAATTTTGAAGCAGGCAAATTACTTTAGCAAACTTCCCTTTTTGAGGTCTCTCTGACAGTAGGGGCATAAGGAACACCATCTTCTCTGGACACATAAAGGACACCATTCTTGCAAAGAAATCTTTTTCTCTCCTGAGATAAGCATTGGGTGCTTGCTCATTTCAATAAATACATAGAAATGAAAACCTTCTTTTCCTGCCTGAATCTCCTTGGGAAAAACAGGTTGTACTCAATTGTTTTTCCCTTTCTCAACTCTATTCTCAAGTAGCTCTAGAAGGCTTTCTCACTAGGAATATGACAGTGACTATTCTTGTCAAGATCTTTAGCGACCTCCATGGATATATGCAATGTTTTTATTTCTCCCTTTTCTTTAAATTCACTTCTCATTTTCTAAGCTCTATACACCCAGGCTTTCAGTGTGACTGCATCTTCTGTAGTTAATCTCTAAACACTGGGGCACCCATATCTCCTATTTTTATTTACCAGTACTGTCTCTAGTGGTTTCAACCACCTCCATGATTAGAAAATTGTCTAAATGACAAAAACTGGAAGTGGGCAATAGTACAGGTAATAGTCATTTAAGTGGTTTGACTACTCCTGTTTTGTCCTTTTATATTATTATTAATTACTGTCATCACTATCATTAATTGTAAGGCCTGCAATGAATTCTCCACATTGTCTCCAGAATCAAGTTTTAAATCACAAATCATAAAATATTACTCATGTACTTCACACAATAGCTTTCTGGTACACTTTGAATAAAATCGCAACTTCTTTCAAATATTTACAAGGGCCCTACAGGATCTTGCCTTTGTATTTCTTCAAACTTGTGATGTACCACACACCGTTCATGCTCACCATAGCCTAATCTCTGTCCTTTCTTTTCTGGTAATAAGTCTGTTAGGGCCTCTTCACTTCCTTGATCTTTCCAGGCAACAGTTTTATTTTCACTAGGTCTCTGCATAGATGCCACTTCCTTTTGAAGGCTTTTAAAGATAGTTTCCTATAAAATATTCACTTATTTTATTCATAGTACTGATATACATTAAATTGACTTGTTCTTGAACTATTTGCTCTCCATTTTCCAACACACATGCAACTGGAAAGTAAGCTTCATTAGACCAGGATTGGCAATTGTGTTTCCCAACCCTACAACAGTATTCTATATGTGGTAGGGACAAAATAAATATGCATTGAATGAATGTTGAGAAAATTAATTGGTAACAGAGTGATTTACTGCAGAAATACAGACAAAGGCACTAAAGCATTTAATTAAATTGGTAGCAGTCAGAAGCAAAATGAAGGCGAAAAAAATCAATATTAGACTAATCATACCAAGATTTCAACTAAAGGTACTTAATCCTGCAAACAATGGAAGTCTCTTCCTGGGTCACCTTTCCTATTACAACATATCAGAACTGACAACAGAGATCAATAATGTGTTAAGTAATTATCTTTTCATTCATCAAAATGCAACAAACTAAAGAAACAGTGGTTTAGTACAGGTTACTAACTGGAAATTTTTGGAAAGAAAGGAACAGTCAGATGGTTCCATGAATTCTTGCCATTAAAGTAAAGAAATATTTGAGATGAATCAGTAGTGGGTGGGAAGGAAGATTGACAGGTTTGGTATAGAATGTGTTGATTTTCATTCATTTCCTGGAATATAGGGCAGATATTTTTTATTTGAGTCTAAAAGTCTGCAGGAAGTACAAAAGGTAGAGAGTATAGATATCATCAGCACAAAGCAAGAGGGACAGGATTCTATAAAGAATACAAACCACTGGAAGGAAATAGTAATCTTTATTTGAAGGAGTTTACTCATTGCATCTTTTAGCTCCCAGAAAATGCTAGGAAGAAGGGATTACAATAATCTCTTATTTCCCCAGCCTCTCTCTCACAGTTCACGCCCTCCATTGAGCAACCACATGACTCTTTTCCCATGCAGACAGCCCTGAGCAATGGGATCTGAGGAACCATGTTGGTCTTCCTTGCCACTGGCCTCTGAAAATAGGCCATTCACTACTCATAGGGACAAATATCAAGCTAACCAATGAGAATGCCTGTCAGTAGCTCTACATTCCTTGAGGAGGTGAAAAATGTAATTTACTTTAGCTCTAAAGTCCTCAGTGCTACTTGGCTTTCCCAACCCAAATGCACGTTCTGAAACTTGAAGCCCTACAGAATAAGTGCCGTCAGTAGCAGCAACAGCATCCCCAGTTTCACCCAGACATCTAAAGCTGTTTGTAAAGCTGATGTACTCCTTAATGTTGTCAGTTGACATACTGCCATTTTAATTTTTACTCACTGCCAGTATGTGGCAGAGCTGAGTGAGGCCCTCAGCTCTCTAGTAGCAGCCCCTCTGCTCATCAGGCACTCTTGGCAGCTACCGCATTCTGTTACTCCATCCTCTCTCTTTGGCAGAAAGTGAGACTTCATCCTCCATGCTGGCCTTCATCCTGGACTGGCTGTTTAGATTCTGTTAGCAAGTAGGCATCAACCAATGTCAGGGCTTGTGTGGTGAGTATACAATACATCTCCTAATGAGGACAAGACAATGCTTGGTTTCAATTCAAGGGTTCATCTGTCCTATGTTTGTGTTTAGCTACCAAAATGTAAAGCGGATTGCTGGGGTCAGCTGCAAGGGTTTTTACAAACTAGTCTATGGGCAAAATGGCAAGTTGTCCACAGCTCTCAGGAGCTGCACAAATTAACAAGAGTTTAGTTATGTGCCCTGGGTTTGACCTGGAGAGAAAGGCATGTTTGGGGGGGGGGGGGGCTTTCACTATCTGAATAAGAAAACCCAATCTCAAACTGAATTTTGAGAACATTTCACTTCCACTAGAGGGAGGGAAAGTAGAACAGTACCTTTATTTGAAACTTGTTCACCTCTGCATTCTTAGGTCCTCTAGAAAAGCCTTGAGAATAGTATATGTATAGTAAATATGTGTTGAATGTGAGGGTGGCTTAAAAAGGTTCAAATTCAGTGATTATATTGATAAACTTAGTTTTTCTAGTGGAAGCTTTTCCTAGTATTCTCTGAAAGAACTTAAGTTGCAAAACAGTTTAGGCAGAATCTAAAACCCAAAACCAACCACTTTCTTTAAGTGGTGGTGTTCCCATTTGCTTTCATTTTGTTTGTTTTACTTTACATCTAATCTTACACATCAAACATCTTGAATTATTTTCCCCTTTAGCTAATAATGATAATAAACTTCCATTCCTATTCTCCTTGTCACTGAGGTGCCACAATCTGTGCCCCTAAATAATTTGGATTCCCATTTTCCTGTTGGTCTCTGCTTAGTGTAACATTAGTAGGTTTTGATGAAGTGTCTTTCCAAAAACACACAGATGCTGAGTTTATTTACTCTTAGCAACTCCTAGGTCATTATAAAACAAGGGAGTAAGAAAGCTGGGAGATGAACAGGTCTGTTGTTAGTGACCCTGTTTCCACTTGCCTTCAAAGGGGACTCTTAAAAGCAGCAACCACCTACTCCTGTCTCTGCCTAAATTTGCCTTTTTAAATAGCTTAATTCATAGCCTGTATTCATGCATGGCATTCCCTCTCTCAGCTTCTTCCACTATCTCCAAAAATTACGGAGGAAAAGAAATGAAAATCAAATTAAAATGTGCATGAAATAAGAGAACAAGCCAAACATTAGAGGTTATGAGCAAAATATGGGGAATAGAGTACAGGTGAATGAGTCATTTCAGACAAACACTGAAATCCAAGTACTCAGAAAATGCTGTGTTCAGATATGCAGCATAAAGCAACGAAGTACCATATTATAGGTAGATAATATAGGATAATACTCAAGTTATCTTTTTTCATCCCTCTATCATGCTGTGTTAATAATAATGACAACTAATATTTACCAAGTCATTACTGTCTGCCTAGACACTGTCTTAAGCATCTTATGCCCATTATCTCACAACTCCATTTCATTCGCAGGATGATTCCCACAGGCTGGATGCAATTATGGTTATCACTGCTTCATACATAATGGAATTGAAGTTCAGATTGGTGATTCTGTTTTCCTGGATCATGCCACTTATGAGTATGACAGGGATGGATGTGATTTTTTTTTCTAACCTCAGCCACATTTATTCACCAATGTGCTGTCATAAGTACGTTCTTTATTTTGGCCCTTTTCTGTAAGTACTAGTTTAATGAAATCTTTTTTAAAAATCTTTTAAAAAATTTTATAATATTTTCCCAATATCTCCCTTTTAGTCCAATAAAAGGTTCTGTTTCTTATAACAATAAATACAATACAAAACAATAAGAACAATTAGGAAACAATTTTGAAAACTATGAGGTATGACATATATGACATATATTTCCAATGTCCAGTTCATATGTATTTGGCAACTAATGGGCATATTCTATTATCTATCTCAATGAGTTTAAAGTTCTACACCTAACTCAGTTTCCAACCTAGCTTGCATTACCAACTTAAAAACATCTTCTTAGACCTCGAATATCCTTTTAATTCCTAAACAACTTAAAACTTAACTGTGAGACTTTATCTCTTCTTCAACTTGAGAAGAATAAATATATCTGAATAAACAGAAGTGCAGAACCAGAAGCTTCCAAAACTAAGACATGACAGACAACTGACTACCTGGACAGTCTCCAGTTTCTCCCAATATATTGGAGCATCTGTCTTCAGCCTTTGGCCCAGTATCTCTGACAAACATTAATTGTAAAGCAGGAATTATGAAGGAATTGTCCACTCTGTCTTGGCAGAGCTAGTCTGTTGATTTACCTGCTTCCAGATTTTGTCCACATTCTAATTACAGCATTCTGTCTACAGAAAAAACAAGGGCTTTTTCTTGCCCAGTGTCTAGCTTGTTACAATGCCGCCATCTCCAAATGGAGAATCTTTGATGTGGTGCTTTCAGGGGCTGACATGTCTCAAAAAAATCTTATGTTAAGAAAACATCTTTAAATTCCATATTCTGCAGATATCTTGAGGTTTTTGAAGACTATCTATCTCTATATATTTCAGTAAGCAAATGTTGCTTCTCTCTTAGCAACTTAATATCTGTTTAACTTAGAAAACATCTGATACAATGATGGGGAAAATTTTGGAAAAGTCTTGGCTTCTACACAGTTGGCTCTGGTCAAACCCAGAAGGACAAAAACAAAACAAAAGACATAAAGGTAAGAAAGAGATTATTGGGAAAGGGCAGTGGACAGGAGAGGGAGGGAGATGAAAGAAGTCATGAAAGGCCAAAAAAAACCCATATATATATATATATATATATATATATTATGTATGTATATGTGTGTGTCGATGTGTGTGTGAAATTGCCAAAAATTTAATGTTTAAAAACATTTTTACAAAAGTTTTGGCTTCATTCAATGATTCATTCATTTAGTGATAAAATCATGAATTATCTACATCAGAAAAAAATGATGAGTTTGTTGTGGTATGTTGAATACTCTTACTAAATAATAAACTATACTATATTCTTATGTTGTGAACAGACACAGATGGCTTTATGGTAGTAATATGGGTATAACATAAGTATTAATGTACACAATTATATGTATTCATGTAGGTTTTTCTGAGATATTTCACGTTATAGTATGTAATCCCTTTGTAATTAATGTGATGATGATCCAATACCAGGACTACATATCTTCTTCCATGAAGGAGCTTTGAGATTAAAATTTAGCCATGTGTCATTTCCAGGTATATTTGATGGAGTGAGTTGTACTCAAGAGCTGTAGAGAAATAAATTTCTATCATTGGTTCATGGGTGAGTGACAGAGTTGGGGCCTCAACAGTTTCTAAAAGCAAAGACTACCAAACGTCACTGGTTAACAGTGTCTGCCAGTGAAGAAGGGAGAACGGAAGGGTATATAAAATTGAGATTCTAGGACAGATTCAGTAGTGCTGAAATCCTTCTGTCTTTATTTTTATAGACACTGGATGACAGAAAGATATAGAGAGTTAGTAACCAACCCTAGGCAATGCTTCTAAAGTACTCATTCCCCATACTCTGTAATGGCAATTTGCTCAAGAATCTATTCCAGGCCCTGACACTTTTGAGGTATCACCTAGCATCAGAAAGAACTTGCTAAGGTGAGTCCCTAGGCCAGGCTGCATCCAGTGGGGAAGCTCTCAATTCATTTTGGGCACCTGAGTATACCAAAGAACATTGGAAAACCCCATCTGTCCAAGAACTCTTTCCTCTTTCCTTAACACAACCCTGTAGGCCACTATCCAGTAAACAAGGGAAGTACAGACAACACATATTGAAGGTAAAGTCCATGCAAGTGCAGAGCATACCCTAAGGTAATTCTCCTGATACTTGTCAATGCTTCAAAAACCAACAGGCTGTCCTTGCTCCCAGTAGAAGCCATAGCCTAGCTATGTGTGGATTAAGAGCTTTGCCTTTGAGATTACACCATAGAATTCTACAGGCCAAGAGAAATCATTTTCTTCCAGAGTAGTCCTTAGAATTATGCATCCTTGTCACTAGCCTCCATGGATTGTCTTTTTGTGTGTGTGTGTGAGAGACTATGCTCTCCAAGACTGTAGCAATCACTGAACTTTTTCCAAGGTGATGAAGCTGATCCTATCCCATTTTTAACTGCAGCGTAGCTGTACATATCATAAGGTCAGTGTCTAGCACCTGCCACTAGTTTACCCAGGACAAACAAACCAGAAACTTTTCCACCACTGTCCCACTGTGAGCTGACATGAGTACCTTTTACCTTCACCGGGGCTTATACAGTCATTTTGCTCATGGAAAGGCAACCCTGTCCCAAACTAGGGTCCGTGTCTTTCGCCAAATGCTCGGAGAGTCCACTTTGACAAAGTGCCTCATTAACTCTGCTTTGTCTGGAAGGCCAAACAAGCATGTGCTTAGACCACAGCACTGCCAAGGCGCCGACCAGAGAATTATGTGAAGAACTTAAATGTTGTGATTTTAAAAGCTGAAATAGTCATGATAAGAAAATCAGAGATTTATTGTTTGTGCTTTTAACATCTGTTGTATGATTTAAAATTACAAAGAGGAGAATGAAGATCAAAATCTTCATAGTGATTGGAGCTTCTAAGGGCCTTATTTTTTGTTCTACCCTCTTTGTTTCTCCACATGCTATAAGACAATCATGTGCTACTGTGCAAAACTTCTCACACCATTAGCCAAGTTTTGTTTAATATACTCATCCACCAACAGAGAAGAATATTCATATAGTTACTGGTGTGGCCATGTCAAATGTTAAAACCCTGAATACTTTCCTGTCTGTTAATAAAGGGTCAGTGTCATGACCTGTCTGTCCCCCATACTACCTGTTCTCAGTAGTTTATCGTCAACTTGACATAAAGTAGAGTTATCTAGGAAATGGAACCCTCAATTGAGAAAATGCCTTCATTGGATTGGCCTGTGGGCAAGTCTGTAGGATATTCTCTTGATTAATGATTGATTTGGTATGATCCAGGTGACTGAGAGCAATGCTGCCCTACGTGGTCTTGAATGGTATAAGAAAGCAGGCTGATCGCTCTGCCAAGACAGGGTAGACAAGTCCTTCACAATTCCTGCTTTACAATTAACGTCTGTCAGAGATACTGGACCAAGAGGCTGAAGATAGATGATCCAATGTATGAAAAGAAATTGGGGACTGTCCAGGCAGCCAGTTGTCTGCCATTTCCTAGTTTTAGAGGCTGCTAGCTCAGCACTTCCTGTATAATCAGATATATTTATTCTTCTCAGGTCTCTGATGTAGTTGAAGACTAGCTAGTTATAGTATCACAGTTAAAATTTTAAGTTGTTTAGGAATTAAAAGGATATTTTAGGTCTAAGAAGATGTTCTTAAGTTGGTGATGCAATTAGGATGGAAAACGAGTTATGTATAGAACTTTAAACTCATGGATATAGAAAATAGACTATTAGTACCAGTTGCCAAATACATATGGACTGGACATTGGGGATGTATGTTATACCTTATAATTTTCATAATTGTGGCCTAATTATTCAAAAAATTATGAGTTCTGGGAGAAGGGGGAGAGGGTGGGAGGGTGGGGCCAGGAGGGGTGGAGGGAGATGACTGTGATGGAGATGTAACTCGAAGTAATAAATAAACATTTTTAAACAGAAAAAATAAAAAAGAAAGAAAACAGGCTGAGAAAAATATGGGAGACAAGCTGGCGAGCACCATTTCTCCATGGCCTATGATTTAGGTTTCTGCCTTGGTTTCCCCTATTAAAGGATTGTAACCTATATGCCAAAGAAACCATTTCTTCCCTGAGTTGCTTTTGGTCATGGGGTTTTATCATAACAATAGAAAGAAAATGAACACACTATCCTCCTGAAAACTGCCACCACTCTGCAGCTCTAGAGCCTGCCCCACACCCCAGATTACTGAACCATTTCATAACTGAACAACTGAAGTCATAACGCCTGCTCCAGCACCATCTTATTCAAATGTTTACACTGATGGGTGAGCGCCCAAACGAAATCACTTTCTACATGTTTTAGGTACCATCTCTTTCTGTAACCACTAAACCAAACATTATGCAGCTTTCTAGGAACGATTGCCTAAATGTGTGTGCCACTAGGGAAAAGTTTCTCAAACCAGAAATGACTTCAACACTTGGTGTACATTGTGAAATAACCCCTGGTCCACTGCTATTCTCTGTACTTATATATACTTTGTAATGTGGCAATTTCATATAAGAGAGAGGCATCACAATCAATGCCTCCACACTAGTGATATTTACCGATCTTTATAAACCACATGGTAGGTTCTAGCTGTGCCGTCTGTATTAGCTGCTTCCCTTGTTGTTGTGGCAAAACACCTGACAGAAGCACCTTATGGAAAGATAGATATGTTTTTATTTGTTCAGGCTGTAAGAGGTTGCTATGTGTAACTGCTTAGTCAGATATGATTAGTGTGGAGTCTGGTTAGGGATTAACTCACACCACAGAAAGCACAAGTATGGTTTTGCTCCAGGTATTATTGTTCTAGGTGATTTCATAGGTCTGTCAAGTCTTGAGACTTTTGTTGGGGGAAAAAAGTCTTAAACTTGATTGCTTACAAATTGGAAGGGTCTTACACTAAAAACTGATGTTACATTCAAGACAGACTTTGGTGCAGTCTATCATAATCAAAGGCATGGTGATGGGAGCATGAGGTTCTGGTCACATTATGTCCAGTCAAGAAACAGAGAGTGAGTGATGAATGCTGATATTCCTCTTGCTTTCTCCTCTGTTTTCTGTTTATTTACCCAAGGACCCCAACTCATGGGATAGTGCATCCTCTAAAGTGAGTCTTCCCTCTTCATTTAAACCTCTCTGAAAGTTCCCTCAAAGAAACATCCAGAAGTATGCCTCATAGGTGATTCTAGATCCACTCAACTAGACATTGAAAATTAACCACCAACCCTTCTCTTCATTTACTGATTTGGCCTAATAGCCTTTACATCCTGTGATCTATCTAGTCAGTACATAATGCGCTGACATAAAGCAGTAACTGACAAGGCCATTAGGCTCATATAGTCAATACCAGTTCTTCCAAGTTGGAAGAAGCTATGACTAGATCCAGTACTAGCTGGGATGTAGTGTCAGTCCCTAATATGTATTCCACTTCAATTCTTGATGGAACATTAGGCAAGACATAAGAGGAAAATCCCTAATACTATGTCTAGTAATTCAAGCAACTTTCTTTGTGTGTGTGTGTGTGTGTTTATTTATTTATTACTTAAAGTTACATCTACATCACAGTGCCCTCTTTCCACCCCTCCCAGTCCCACCTTCCCACCCTCTACCCCTTCTTCCTTTTATACTACTCCTCTGGAGTGGAGTGTCCCTACATATCAGTCCTCCCCGCTCCCAGTTCAGCAGTCATATGAGGGCTAAGAGCTTCCTCAAGCAACTTTCTAATCAGAATCAGATATAAAACCCCTCTCACTCAACAACAACAACAACAAATCTCTAGACTTAACAGACCAATGAAAGCACATGGTGTAATAAGGAGTGAAGAAGTGACACACCTGCTCCTCGTGTGGTGTGAGTTAATCCCTGACTAGGCCAGTGTTCACATCAACCATCAAAGCAGACTACACAATTACATAAAGCCACTTCTCACAGCCTGAAACACGCATTGCTGGCCCAGGCAACTGGAAACAAGATTGCAAATTCTAAGTAGATCAGAGTCTTGAGGAAGCTGATAAGATAGGGACACTCCACTCCAGAGGAGTGTGGTGGAAGGGATAGATGGTAGAGGGTGGGAGAGAGGGACTGGGAGGGGTGGAAAGAGGACACGGTGATGGAGATGTAACCTGAAGTAATAAATAAATATTAAAAAAATAAAAGATGACTAAGGCCCCCTGAAGCACCACCTGCTTCATGAGACAACCTGGAAGCAGGTCAGGCATAGATTACACCAATTCTCACACTCATCTCCAACCCCTCCCTCCCACCCGTTCCCTTCCCCTCCTTATATTCCTTCTACCAGTAATTTCTTATTCAGCCTCTTCTTTCTTTCCCCCAATTCCTTCACGCCCTTATTTCCTTTCTGTCTTAGCTCACTCAGTGCCCTATCATTTAATTACTACAACGTTGATGTTTTCCCAGTCTCCTTCAGGCCAGAAGAGAATCAATTTCTAATGTAGTACGTAATCCCTGCCAGGGCTATAACCAGAGATTTTGTTTGCTATGAGCAGGTTTTGCTCCTGTAACCAGAGTGAGTTGAGGGACAAAAGTCTTTTTATCTAGTTACAGTGTAGGTATCATATTATGGAAAAAAATATAATGATTTAAAAATTTCTGACTATGTCACTTTGTTGCTGAGCTTTATTTAGATGTTTAAATAAACAAAGCTCATTGTTGCTTATGTCCTTTAAACCGTTTTCTACTGAATTTCACCTTTCATTATATGTCATCTATTGGCTTCTGTTCCTGTATGTAATCTAATCACACTAAATTCTTCTCCTCCTCCTTCAAGTTTACAGAGTCAGCCATTTGGTATGTTTCATACCTTATACTTATATGGAATATTTTAAGAGCTTGTCCTCTATATTTACATATATATAGGAGCCTACTCAGAATAGCATTTTGTCTTAGGTTTTATGCTGATGTGATACATGTTCTGCAATTTACTTTTTCCATAGGCATGGTCTTGAAATCCTTATCTTGTGGTTCAGGCATTGTTATAGTTACTAGGGCAGCCCACTACAAGACCTAAATGCCCGTGGGTCAGTAAAAGGCACAGAGATAAACCACTCTGAAGATGGTTTCAGGGAACAGTGATTGCTTTTACTGCACATGACCAATTACTTCTATAGTGGAAGCCTGTCACCTGTGATTGCTTAGCACATTACCCTGGATTAGACAGTCAGTGTTCATGCCACCAGGGTACCCATTTGGAAGACGCAAATTAATGGAGATGTAGAGAGTGCACTGCAGACCTACCCACAGGCCAGCCTCCGGATATTTCAGAATTCAGATTTCTGAGAATACTCAGGAGCATGGTGTGGCATTTTAGAAGCACAGTGTGCCAGACAGGCTGGCCACCAGGTCACACATATTCTTACAATGCATGTTAATTTCTTCACAGTCTGATACATTTTCGATAATTTCAATTTACATGAGCAGTCCCTTAATACTGAGCATAAAGGTTATTTCCATTGTTCTGTTCTTATAGCGTTTGTGAAGACCTTAGTTCATGTAATTGAGTTTATCAAGGATATATATTAAGAATAAGAAAAGATGGATCATAATAAAAGTCTCTTTCATTGATTTTAATAAATATTGTGGAATTTCATTTCTAAGCAGTTTTCCAAATTCAAAGACTACTAAAGTGTATAAATGTATAGGGTTCACTATACATTTGAAATTATTCAAATCCTAAAACTATAATTTATGAATAGCTACATCATTTTTCTCTAGCTCTAAGTTAGTATTTTCTATTCTTGCTTTATTTATCAATTTATCATCAATCTATCTGTCTGTATGTCTATATATAGATTTTCTATTTATCCATCTCAGTTGCTGAACCATTTCATCAAAACTGTAACTATCTTGACTTATTTTGAGGTATTGGAGATGGCATCCAATGCCTCACGCATGTTAAACACACATTCTGTCCCTGAGATATAGCTTTAGGCTAATGTCATGTTTCTTGACCCTTAAATACTTCAGCAAGTGCCTCTTAAAAGTAGTGACATTCTAATATATAAACACAACCTATCTTCATAAAATATCTTATCACATGTATAAAATTAGCAGTAGTTTCCTCATTCTTATACCATTTAATATCTACTTCACAATAAAATTTCCTCAGGTGTCACAAAATGTCATTTTAATGTTTTATTTTGACAACTTGGATTCAGACAAGTTTAACTAATTGAATATTTTATAAAGATGTAATTGAAGTACCAAAAGAATTCACATTTGGGTAGAGAGTGGGAGGGCAGGACTGGGAGGGGTGGAAAGAGGGCACTGTGATGGAGATGTAACCTGAAGCAATAAGTAAACATTAAAAAAAACCAAGAAGACAAAATTAAGTAAAGAAAAAAAAAAGAATTCACAGTTTAAAATTGTACAATACAGTAATAAAGTCTGTTTTGTTTTATTTTGTTTGAGATAAATTCTTGCTGTATATGTTAACCTCATGTTAAACCATAAACTTATTATCCTCCTTCATCAGTCTCCCTGGTACTAGAATTCCACATATCCAGTACCACTATACCTAGCAATGTTTTTAAAATATATTAAGTATATTAATGTAATAATTCCATCACATTTTCAACACCCAATAAAGAAATAGTATATCTATTAGAAGTCACTCTTTAGACTCCCTTACCCTAATCCCTCTTGAAAACTGAGGAGAACTATGACCAGATCTATTCCTATGTAGGATGTAGTATCAATCCTTAATATGTGTTCCATTTCAAATCTTCATAGAAATCTAGGTAAAACTTGAAAGCAAAATCCTTGATACTATGACCGATAATTCAAGTGATTGTCTAAACTGAATCAAGTGTAAAACCATATGTGGTTATTGTTTTTTATGTATGTCTTCTTTTGTTTAGCCATAACACTCTCAGATTTTGTCTATGTTATATTTTGGTATTGTGTTTTGTTCATTTTATGACTGAATAGTGTCCCTCTGTATGGGTATACTAAATTTGGCCATTCAAGCCTCTGTTGATAAATATTTTAGTTACTTCCACTTTTCAGGTTGTGTAGGTAATGACTGAGAGCATTTTTGGTGAAGGGGACATAGGTTTTCTTTGACGCTGAGTATTTGTCTAAGAAGAGAACTGATGTGTTCTGTAGTATATGCACCATTTCATTATCAGAAACCATTTATGAGTATCACAAGTTTCCCAAATACTGCTCAAAACTTATATTCTAGTGCACTAAGATGTCCCACTGAGTAAAGGCACCAGCTGTCAAGCCTGATAACCTGAGTTTGGTGCCTAGAATGTGTATGACAGAAGAAGAGAACCAAGTCCACCGCCACATGTGTGCTGTGGTGCTCATACATTCACACACACACACACACACACACACACACACACACACACACACACTAAATAAATAAATAAATAAATAAATAAATAAATAAATAAATAAATAAATAAATACATAAATAGTCTATTCAGATTTTGTAGTTCTTTAGTCAGCTTTGTCAGCATTGCATTTTGTTGTATCTGTTTAGTTTGTGTTATTCTAGATCAGTATTATCATCATCACATTCACTTATACATTTAAATGGATTACCAATTTTCTACAAGCAGTATTGCATAGTCAAGGTTCTCACTGATTAGAGATGCCAGTTATATACTGAATTCTTAAATACATATGCTCAAACCTTTTGTCATACTCCATTCATTTATTTTAATCTAGTCCTATATAAATATACTTAATTACTCATATGTACAATATACTTTTATATCTGTGAGGAAAATATGTTATCTATTTCTTTTTTAAGTGAACTTGCCTATGCTTCCACATTCATTTTTCTCTAAAATTTTAGAATCAGTTCATCAAATCTTATGAAATATCTTTTGAGATTTACAATATCATTATGTTCATCTTATAAGATTACTTCTGTGAGAATTTATACCCTCACTATAGTGAGTCTTCTATCCATAAACAGGTTCTTTTTTATGCTATTCAGTAAATAATAGTTTTCTTCACAAAATTTTGATCATTTTAAGTAAAGGTTATTACCATATTCAGAGGGTTTTTTGGTATTGTAAGTGATATTTTTCAACTACACTTTCCAATTGATTATTAATAACGTACAGAAATTTACTAACATTAATATACAAGCCTTATACACAATCACTCTTTAAGAATTTGGTGAACTATGAATTGTGAAGTTTTTCTTTGCTTTCAATATAATTTCTTTCTTTCATTCTTTCCATTGGCTACTTCCATATGGAGTAGTAGTTGTTAATAATCACCTCCTTCTTCTATTTGACTTTAATGAATATGTTTAGAAATAATGACCATTGAAATATATTTATTCTTTATTTCTATTTAGATAAGTTTATCAAGATAAGAAATTTCAAATTTGCTAAAGTGTTTGTTAAGTCATCAGATTATGTACTGCTTGTAGCACCTGTCTGAGGACCAAATCCCATCCTTGTTAAGAAATAACACATAGGTAGAATCTTAATTGAAAGTAGAACCCAAAGTCTGAAGTCAGATACACATGAAATCTACAAGAAAACCATTTTCTAGAGAGCCCTCTTTCTATAATGCCTAAACTCTGTCTTATACAGAAGTAAGATTTGGTTCCTGACAGAGAGGAAGAGAATGGCATGGTAGGATCCAGGCTTGGAGGACCATACTCCTTCTACTGGCTTTGTTTCCTGCCTTTATTCAACAAATAAATTGAGAAGAGAAGAGCAACTGTGATTTGTTTCACCTTCCACCTCTCTACCACTGTTCAGAAGATTATCTTATTTCATCTGCTACCTTGGGAACAAAAATTCATTCCTTTGAGATTGCCATCCTAATTGTGGCAGTCACGAGGTAAGGTTGATTGGATTTTCTCTTTCTGTGCTATACTGTTTATAGTTCCATATGGTAATTCCACACCTTGATACTTGAACTCAATTCTTGTTTCTTACTCCACCACAGAAAACCTTGTAGTGGAAACCAAATACCTAATAGGTAATGTCTTCAAATAAATCTCTGTTCCCACATTTTGCAAACTAATCAGGAGGAAGAATGGAATGATGTATTCCTGTTTCATTATAGTTGGTGAGAAACATCAGCTCACACAGGGCTAAATTATAATATCACTCCCTTTTGTCACATATGATATAAGTTGAACTGCATCATTTAGTCTTTCTAATCCTTAATTTTCTGTATGCCAAGTAAAAATAAAAATCATTATCTACACCAAAATTCATTGTCGTGATTAATGCAAATACGTATAAATCATTTAGCTAAATGGTCCATATATATTAAGTATTCATAAAATAATATCTGTTAAAGTGAAGTGTGTAATGAAATTATCAGGAGCCTCAGAGAGTGAGAGAAGAGAGATACTATTATAATCTGTATTCATTTGCCTGCAGTGACTTGCAAACAGACATCTATAGAATGACTTGTACCTAACTCAAGAGAGCCACAATTTCTCAAGAAGACCTTCAATAGTCTTCAGTTTCTGGCCCTGCCATGTCTTCTTGTAGCAAAGTGTAGGTACTCAAAACTAGGTATTCCTTGGAAAATAGTAATTCCTAAAACATAAAATGAAGCTCTTGGCCCCTCAACACTAAGGTACCTAGAGAATGACAAATAACCTAGCTGAATCCCAAGAATGCCTATTCAGTTTCTCAATGGATTTTACCAGGAAAGAAACTAGCACAATTCAACAGTACTCCAAACTGCAGGTACTTTCTAACCAAGAACGTTGAGCTAGGCTAATCAGTTTCCTGTTCTAAGTATCAGTTCCTTGATTGGTTAATAGGGAAACATTGCATGCTACATGTAATTTTGTCTCTGACATGCTCCTACTTTGACCAAAATAGCTCCTCACTATATAGGAACATCTTCTTCTTTTCAGACAAAAGATGACACAGCAGTCATAACTTTCATTGTGAAATGGAAAATCACACAACTTTTAAACAATGATAATAATAACTAATTATTGTTTATTGAGTACATAGTATATCAGAGAGAACACTGCTAAATGGGTGACATGAATTGTATATTTAGTCCTCACAACACTCTAAAGTATTGGTACTATTAAATTCATCTGTCTAAATTATGAAAAAAATGAGACTCAGAGTGGCTAAGCAATTTGCTCACAGCCTCAAAGGGTTTAAAAGTTTGTGTTGCTAGTGTGAACAATTTTTTTCCTATTGTATATCTGAACGAGTTATTGGTAATATATCAGAAAACTATTGATTTTGTAAGCTGTTAGTTTAATTCATTGTGTTGGACTTTAATAATATTTTAATACTTTATCAGTTGACTCTTTAGATTCTTCATAGGCTTATTGCTTATAAAAATCATTACCTTCTCCCTTTTGCTTTCATATATTCTCCTATTTCTCTTACCTTATTACATTGAAAGACCATTACAGAGTTGCACAGTAAGTGGTGATAGTAGGCATTCTTCTCTCACCCCTTGTTTTAATGTTTTGTCAGCAATTACTTATTCCAGAAAATACTGATTATTGACTGTTTTCTATTGAAAGACATTCTCACAGGCAGCTTTATATGTTTTATGACAATTAGTCCTCATAGTAATATTATGAGGAATGTATTGTTATTTTTTTCTAGTTTTGCAAAGGAAGAAAATATAGCTTGGAGAAATTTAAAATTGTGTCTAAAATTACAATGTGTATATGATAGAACTGATATTCAAATCTGACTCCAAAAACTTGTGGTCATTGCCAAAATTATCTCCTCAAAATTTTATCTTTATTAAATTTGTTGAGGAAGTTTTATTCTAATCCTTTCTGGATTTCTTTAAAAAAATCATAGATGAGCATTACATTTTGTCAAATGCTTTTTCTCTGTCTGTTGATATGGCTATGTGGTTAGGCTTTTTTTAAATTTGCCATTGTAGTGACTTGCATTAATAAATTCATTCATGTCAAATTACCCACACATTTCTGGGATAAACCCCACTTTGTTTAAATGCATGGTTTTAAAAAAAATCTGAGATTGGGGAAGAGGAAATTTCCCAGAATGTTCTATTTTTTTTCAAAAACCATTATTGTTGCATGAACGTGAGCTGTAATTTTGTGTCGATCAGAGGATAACTTTGTGGAATAGCCCTCCCTTTCACCTTCAGGAAGGTTCTGGGCACCAAACATGGATTTTCAGGCTTGTGTAGAAGGACTTTTACCCATAAAGCAATTTGTCCTGCTTGCTCTTATTTTTAATATCACTTTGGTACTTATTTTGATGGCTGTTTATCTTCCTGGAGATATTTACTGTAGCTTCTGCCTTCTTATTATTAGTACTTTTCTGAGTGAGGTTCGACTTTAAAAAACAATTTTGGTTTCATGCATCAACACTAATTTGTTTGTTTTCTGTTTCACCATTTTCTGCTTTTCTCTTTATTAGTCTTTGCCCTACACTTTACCTGGGTTTGTTTCATTGCACTATTTATAATTCCTCGAGTAGATAGCTTAGTTAATTTATTTTCTATTTATTTTTATATCTTAATAAATGAATTCAAGGCCATATGGCTTTTTGCTGATTAAGGCTTTGCCTGCATCTAAAAGATTTTGATATGTACAACTCTCATTATCATATTAATCTCTTCATCTCAAGAGTTCTTCACAAGAGTATTTGTGTTTTAAATCTATAAATGTCTATGGGGCTAGGCCTGTGTCCATGGGGAGTGGTATAGTTGGCTATCCTTTTATTGCTGATTTCTAATGGTATTTGAGTACTGCATTGTTGATTTCTGTGCTTGTATTCTCAAATGGTAAGAGTTCATCGTGTGTGTGTGTGTGTGTGTGTGTGTGTGTGTGTGTGTGTGTGTGTG